>ML808182.1:76818-93847 GCA_009831015.1 Picea engelmannii | reverse complement strand
GATTATGTTTTATAGGCTGGTGAGCCAAGTTCTTATAAGCTGGAGACTTATGTGTTGTTAGGCTAGGGAGCCTAAGTGTTGAAGGCCAGGAGCCTGCTGTTGTACTTGTATGTATGCAGAACATTTAATAAAATATAAACACCTCCAGGTGCAGACCGACCACGATGAATGAGTGAAGGGGGACTGAGCATCCACAAAGTGGGCAAGGAATTAGGGGCTAGAAGGTGGGAAAGGGGCTAAGTGTTGAGCCTAGGGGATAAGCCTAGGGAGGCTTAAGCCTGGGAATAATATTTTAATATTATTCCAAAAGATATGTGCATCATATGTTTTTATCCTAAGTCCTTTTGGAAGGATGCGTGATTTCCCAAGTGGTGGGAGGAACGCGTGCTGGTGGAACGCATGCAGTTCCATGGGTGACAAGTGTCAACCCTGGTGCATGCGAATAAAACAACCAGGGTGAGCTATGAGAAGGTTCCATTCACATTCCACCAGATTTTCTGAATGCGTACGAAGCTCTGAGCAGTATGACTAACCCGACTCCTGTAGAGAACCTTCGTGAGACCCTATGACTCGAAGGTCTGTGTCTGATTCTGAGAAATGCCGTGCGTGTAACCCCAGCCTACGAGAAGCCTATGTTGATTTCGGGGAAGATTCTTTGCTTGTTCGGGAAAGCTGAGCGAGCCTATGCGAGCATTCCCTGTTCCGAAGCCGTGATTGTGAAGCCATCTTGTGATTGCCGAACCAGTTTTTGGAAAGCCTGTGTCTGTTTTCCCGTGGGATTGTTGAGACTACGTAGTACTAGACTGCATGAGACTTGTTTTCCTGTGAGTGACTCCCTCTAGGTGAGAGAGTGCACAGGGGAAGGAGAGAACTCCTGGAAGGAACCCTATAGCTGCCATAGAGCACGGAGACTTCCGGTCCGGTCTGTTCCTGTAACCCAAGGTAAGGGAGATTGGCAGCCGAAGGACTGTCCAGGTGACAGAGAAGGTGCATTCTCCTAAGGTGGAACAAGCATGTGGGGAATGAGGGTCTGTGGGTAGTGAGCGTGGGAGATTCCTGGGAGAGCATTCCATCCTTGTGGTTGTGTGTGACTGTTTTCCCTGTAACCTCAGCCTAAGCCTAGATTCCTTGCCGTGGGGTGGAGCTTAGTCCCAGTTCGGGGGTGACCCACTGCTGAGTTGATGAGCAGTGCGGTCTAAGGCTGGGAGGTTCATGGAAGGCCTGCATTTGGTTGGTGGATCCCACCATTATTACAAGATAAGTGTCTAACTATGTTTTATCACATTTTATCATGTCTCTACTGTAAATGTTATCATGTTTTCCGCTATGTATACGAATTAATATGGAATGCTATGGATTGTTTAATTATAGCATTAATGATATGTTTAAGCTCTGAGTTAAATGTGTTTATTTGTTTAAATGCATGGGATATATGATATATGTATGAGCTTTGTACAAATGGTGTGTACAAATTGGTATCAGAGCGATTAAACAAAGTAGCAGAAAAGGTGCGCTACACTAGGCGATGTAGGAAATAGTTCAATCTATGTGATCGAAGAGTTGTAAGTTGTGCTAAGTGCAAGTAATAGTTGTAAGTGGTTCGTGCATACTGTGTGAGACTTGCAAAGCTAAGTGCAAGTGATTGTAAAAGACTGTGGAAGACTTTATGCTATAACTCAAGGAAGGAGAATCTAACAAAGAGTGCACAGATCTCCTGTCCTCTGTGAAGTTGATCTTGAGACTTTGTGCATGTAATAATATTGAAAGAAGCTAATAAAGAAGATGAAGAGTTGGTGGGCGTAGCCCCAGGACGAGGGTGAACCACGTATATCCTGTGTTGTGAATGCTTTGTGCCTTTGGTTGTTCTTTTGTTTATGTGATTCATTGCTTAGTGCGATGTTAAATGATAGATGAATTTGATATGATAGTTTAGTGCTGAATAATGTGAATGAATGTTAGATCTGATCTCTATTTGTATGCTTAGTGCTTGAATCTATTGTGTCTGTGTGAATACTGCGTTGATCTGTTGTTAGGGTTTAACTGCACTGTGAATTAAAGTTGAATACTAATGAACTGTAATAACTAAGTACTCTGTTAAGGTATTACAATCACAAATCTATGTCCTAGCTAAGGTTGTAGACCCTAGAGTCCTGCAACCACCCTTGCCTCTACCTTGAGTGAGAATTCATTTGCTTCGCAGGTGTTGCCTAGAGGGTTGGTAGTTAGGGTTTTGTTGGTGCGCTGTTGTAGCGTTGAACCCTAGGTCTGCCCCTGTGCCAACAAATGGTTCTGTTGTCGGGACCTGAAACTGTGATTGCTGGGAACTGAGGAAGAAGAAGCTTTGTGCGAATATCTGAGATGAAACTGTGATTGCTGTGAACTGAGGAAGAAGAAGTTCTGTGTGAATATCTGACCTGAAAGTATGATTGCTGGGAATTGAGGAAAAGAAAGAAAGCTCCATGCGTAGATTTTATGCTTGACTTGAGAAGCTCTGTGCTAAGGAAGGAGGCAGATCTGAAGAAAAGAGGTACGATCTAAATGATTTTGTTATCTGATAGAGGTAAGAATAGTGAAAAGTTTTAGATCTTGAAGCTTTGTGCTCTGCTAAAAGTAAGATAAGTGGAAATTTTTGTTTCAAGAATATGGATCTAGGTATGTTTGATAAATTTTGTCCTAGCCTGAAAACTAGGGCGCAACTAGAAGAAAGAATATTTGATATAAGTAGATCTGATAAGAATAGTGAAAGATATGTTATACCTATGCATAAAAAGAATGTTTGGACTAACCAATGGATGCAGGATCCTAGAAAGACTTTTTTGAAGGTTAGCTACTATGATCCTAGTGCATAGTACAAGAAAGGCTGGGGATCATTTAAAAGAAAATGAGGATTAACCCTTTGTTACAGTTGCAGAAGATCGAGACATCTGGCTAAGGAATGTACTGGTAGAAGATCTAGTTGTCTTTGTTGTAAAGCTATGGACCATGAAGTTTTATATTTCCCTAGAATGATATCTAAGATTGAAAAAATGAATATGAGACAAGAATACCATGAGAAAGGTCAAGCAACTAAGACCATGGCAGAAACCCCGAAAGAATCAGAGAATGTATTGCTGCAAATGAAAGAAACCTTGAATGACCACTGAAATATCAACTTATCAGAGATATTCAAAGAAAAAGAGTGAATAGAAGAAAGAATAGGAGAATTCGACATTGACTGTGTTCTGGATGAAGAAACACATGTGAATATTATGACATAAAGAACTTGGGAAACTTTAGGAAAGCCTGCTATGATTCCTTCATTGGGGGGAATAGGATTATTTAGAGGAAAGATGATAACCCTATGTGGAAGACTTACCCAGATATCTATGAGTGCTCATGGAACTTCAACATAAGAAGATTTTGAAGTTGTTAAATTTATTGAGAACAACGTCCCATTTGCTATATTACTAGGAAAACCTTGGATTGAAAAATACAGGCCAGAAGGAAATAAGAAGAAGTCTTAGAGAAGAAAAAACAATAATTAAAAGATTTCATGACTAGGAGGATCACACACTTGATTGAATAACATGAGAACATATCGAAGCTATTTAGAACTAGAAACTTGGATATCGAACTTGAAATACCAAAGTAAGACTCATAGAAGACTGAAGCACCTACCCCAGATAAAGAAGAAGTATTGCCCTTGAATCCTAGAAAAGAATATCAACAACGTGAAGTTACTATGCCAAGAGGAGATAAGAATCAGAATGGAAAGAGGAATACCAAGATGAAGCTCACTGGAAAGCAGGCTAGAAAACTAAGCAAGAAGAGATCAAAGATTGAAAAGTTACAGAAGGTTCCAGAGGGAACTTTGCAGAAGGAAAATTTACAAAACTTGAACTTCGTTGGGATATTAGAACAACATCACATGGCGAAGCAATATATCTGTTGGGAACAATATAACCATTATACCGACACCCCGAATGGGTAGAACAACATTAATGGTCAGCAAGACCACCATTAGACTGCCGGGACCGCGCCGTAATGGACATAACTAAATTAATGAAGGTCTCTTGTCTACTGGAAAGATCTGTTACGTTGCTGTCTATTTATTCCATCGACTGTTGCACCGAGAACACTTTTGTGAATTGTATAAGAGAGAACTCATTTCTTCTGCGCTGTGATTAGTAAGATCGACACCCGTTCTATCGTTTTGTGCACTCATTCATCCATCCGATCTAAGCGTGTATGTCAGATGAGCTCAACACCGTGGATAAAATCCTCGAAGAAGTTCTCATTGATCTCATGGTCGAGAAAGTAATGTCTACAAGTATTCAAGCATCATTGACGAGAGGATTACAAGCGTCTCCGTCGACTGCTCGTGGATCCAGACCATCCCGAGTCGTCACAGAAAAGAGAACCAATCACAGAGATGACCTAGCAAATGCAAAGCTAATCCCTACCATATTAACTGACTACATCCCGCCTCTAGCTGGTGCGGTGAGTTGTGATAGTGTGCCGAGATATTTTGAGTACACCATGGTTACTGCGTACCTCCCGAAGGGGATATGCGCAGTTAGAGCACAACAGACAAGATCACAACGTTGAAGTTCAACGACTTCAACTTAGGAGACCGCAAGAACCATAGTATGCCCATCTCATATAAATACTTGACCAGGATGAAGGGGAAGAACTCGAAAATAATCCCCCAGCCGTGGATGATGAACCTCGCACAATCTATTGAATGTAATGAAAATCCCACACTTTGGAAGGCACCATGAAGTTAACGCCTATGTCAAGCTCCTACTTTCATGTTACCATGGTGACTACTTATGGCTAGACCGCTGTATCATAATCGATCCGACGCTAATCCATAGGATCACCAGATTAAGTATGCAAGGACCTGACCCGCAAGAATTCTATCTAGGGAAAGCCACAGATCAGGCGTTAGCACAGAAGATCAAGGATATCTACGATAATGTTTAGAAGGGGATGCGAGGCTACAAGGTAGCTTCTATCAAGAATGGTGCAGTGCGCCTAGCATGCCAATTAATCGCAGGAAATCTAGTAAGGAAGAACAAACCCATGCAAGTCATAGGCTTTGTTGTTGACCTCACAGGGAAATGTGTGGAAGGCGTACAGATGAACTGGGTGAAGTACCTAGTTAATCAGCTGGAGTTATACTACCGCGAAGCACAGGATCAGGGTTAAGAGTCCCACTTTAGGTGGCTCCCGATCCTCATCGCGTTTGTTGTTTGGGAGATGCAAAAGGTGCGACCTTCCTGGACATTGAGCCGCTCGAGCCACTTGCTACGAAGTTCACCACGCTCTGGTACTCGAGCGATATGGGAAAATAGTGGTAGTCGAACATAGTCTTTTACACATACTATCTCCAGTTGAAGAGGGATATTGAATCTGAACCTTGCATGATGTCGAACACCCTACAGTGGTTCCGACCCCTCATGAAGTTCCGTGCAGATCGACACTTCATCTATATCACTGTGCGAGAAAATGAGCATAAGGAGGAGCTTCAGTCGTACTACAAGCTCACAAAGGAGGACCTCGAGGAGATAACTAAGGACTAGTTAGTAGAATTCCTTATCCCAACTGACCCTGCATAGATGTCTGATCACGAACTTGACAGCCCGGAGGCCGCTCACAAAGAACATGACACACCCAGAACTAGTAGAAGGAAGAAGACCACAAAAGTCCAAGACTTAAGCAGCTCATCAGAGAAAACTACTTCAGTATCACCTAGCTGAGGGGGTGATGACAAAGTAGAAGAGATAAATGACAAATAAGATGAGCTGAAACAAGGCGAAGTAACATCGCTTAGATATGAGACTAATCCCTTGAAGAAGAGGAAGGTTTCTCCCCCGAAACCCTCTTCCCGAAAGAAATCCAGAGCTACCTTGACCAAGATGCAGACTGTGCTGACTGTTGATGACTTTGACTTCATCATTGCAGTTGCAAACGACGCCTCGTAGGAAATCTTGCAAAAATAGGAAGACAAGCAGAAGGAGATGTATGATGGAATCGAGGTTGAACTCTGAGGGGTACAACATGCCCTTCAGTCCAGTCGTGCAGTGTCCACTATGCCCCTGCCATCGCAAGAACCAGATTTGGGAGATGAGCAAGCCCAACTCCACCGAATAGCTGATGCGACCGAAGCTCACCTTCGTCGCGCACAGGAAGAAACAAAACAAGTCACCTAGGCCCTGAAGCAAGTGCAAGACGTACTCGTAGAACAACGCTGACTTACAGAGAAGGAGAAGGTTGCTCTCTAGACCAATTTTGAAGAGGAGAAATCACAGATTCAAAAAGAAAAAGAACAGTTACTCGCAGAGCAACTCGAAGTTAAAGAAGCAGTCAATAGAGCACTCCACTCTGTGATAGGGTTAGAGACAAAGGTAGAAGACTGCATCGGGCATCAAGTAGAGCAGCTCGCGGAAGCTATCCAACAGTTACAATAAATAATAACATACTTAGAGATCCGCACCATGCCCAGACTTATGAGAAACTCATTAAGAATCCAGAATTAAAGGCACCAGAGTAACAACTCCATGAGGTGAATCAACAAGCATAAATAGTACAGGCATAGTTGAAGCCCTTGTCAGCTATTGAAAGGATGAAACGATCCCAGGAGTAGTGGACCACTCAACAACAGGTCCACAACATTCAAAGTAGAGTCATGGAAGTGACTCAGAGGCTCCAACCTATACAAGATGAGGCTTGCCAACTGTTCTCAGAGATCGAAGACTGAGGAGCAGAGCTGGAGAAATTCATCAATGTAGCTGAACAACGCCTAGAGCGACCTATCAACAAATATGTTATCCAAGAGTTCACTGAGGAGGAGGCCATGGCACAACAACAATTCAAAAAACCTCAAGCTAAGCTTGAGGCTTTTGAAGCAGAGCTACCCAGATCAGAGTGAATCAGGAGAGTCACAGGTGAGTGTTGGGGGCCTGTTGGCCCTTGACCAAGTTTTGAGGATTCTTGGTCATGTTTGACCTTTTTTTGGGACTTTGATAGGTTATTGAAGGTGGAGTGCAAGATGAAGTGGAGATCACAGGATCTCAACCCCTTTTTAGGGATTTTTGGGTTTTGGGCTTATGTAACGGGTATGGGGATGTCATCCCATGGGTTTACCCATGTTTTGGCCCGATTTTGTAATGTATAAATAGAAATTTAGGTGATGTAGGAAATAGTTCAATCTATGTGATCAAATAGTTGTAAGTTGTGCTAAGTGAAAATAATAGTTTTAAGTGCTTCGTGCATACTGTGTGAGACTTGCAGAGCTAAGTGCAAGTGATTGTAAGAGTCTGTGGAAGGCTTTGTGCTATAACTCAAGGAAGGTGGATCTAGCGAAGAGTGCGCAAATCTCCTGTCCTCTGGGAAGTTGATCTTGAGGATTTTGTGCATGTAAGAATATTGAAATAAGCTAATAAAGAAGACAAAGATTTGGTGGACGTAGCCCCAGGATGGGGGTGAACCACATATATCCTGTGTTGTGAATGCTTTGTGCCTTTGGTTGTTCTTTTGTTTATGTGATTCAATGCTTAGTGCGATGTTAAATGATAGATGAATCTGATATGATAGTTTAGTGTTGAATAATGTGAACGAATGCTAGATATGATCTCTATTTGTATGTTTAGTGCTTGAATCTATTGGGTCGGTGTGAATACTGCGCTGATCTGTTGTTAGGGTTTAGCTGTGATGTGAATTAAAGATGAATACTAATGAAATGTAATAACTAAGTACTTTGTTAAGGTATTACAATCATAGATCTGTGTCCCAACTAAGGTTGTAGACACCGGAGTCCTGCAACCACCCTTGCCTCTACCTCGGGTGAGACTTCATCTGCTTCGTAGGTGTTTCCGAAAGTGCCAATAGTTAGGGTTTTGTTGGTGCGCTGTTGTAGCGTTGAAGCCCGGGTCTGCCCTTGTGCCAACATTGATACAGAATGATGTGTTTGGACATGTGCTTGTTCCATCACTAGGTAAATCTGTGTATTATTCTTCATTCATAGAGGATTTATTAAGGAACACATGGATTTATTTTCTTAGGAATAAATATGAGATATTTGATAGATTTAAAGAGTTTAAGGCTCTGGTAGAAAATTAAGTAGAGAATAAAATAAAGGTGTTGAGGATAGATAACGATGGAGAATTCCGTGGGAATGAATTCGAGGAGTTCTATAAGAAGTGTGATATAGAAAGGCAAAAGACTACTTCATACACACCTCAATAGAATGAGGTTGCAGAAAGGATGAACAAGACATTGATGGAAAATGCAAGGATCATGCCCAATGGTCTCAGGTTAGGACAAGAATTCTGGACAGAGGCTGTGGGTACTGCATGTTACTTGGTAAATAGATCACCCTCATTAGCGTTGGTGGAAAAAACTCTGCATGAGGTTTGGAATTTTAAGAAAGGCTCTCTTGAACATCTCATAATGTTTGGTCGTGATGCTTATGTACATGTTCCAAAGGAAAATAGGAGTAAGCTGGATAATAAAATTGAAAAGTGTATATTTATTGGTTATAAAGATGGTATGAAAGGTTATAAGCTTTGTAACTCAGAAACTAAGAAGACTGTTTATAGTCGGGATGTTGTTTTTAGAGAGGTTAAAGATGTTCCCAAACATGAATTCCTACCAAGGCAAGAAGAACCTGAGAAAATAGAGTTTGAGTTGGATGATGTAAAATCTGAATCAATGGAAGAAGATGAATAAGAAGAAGAAGAACCTCATACTACAATATTGAGGAGATAAATGAGGGAAATAAGGAAACAAAAAAGGTATAGTCCAATTGATTTTCATGCTAATTTTACTTTATCTATTACTGATGGTGATGCCAGACCTGCAAGGGGACCAATAAATTCAGAGTATAGTAAACTATGGAGGAAGGCCATGGTTGAAGAGATGGATGCTTTGGATAATAATGAGGCTTGTGATCTAGTTGAGTTGCCAACTAGAAGAAAGGCTATTGACAACAAATGGGTGTTTAAGAAGAAGTTGAATGTAGAAGGAAAAGTGGAGAAACATGAGCTCGATTAGTAGCAAAAAGTTATTCCCAGGTAGAGGGAATTGACTTTGGTAAATTTTTTTCTCTTGTTTCCAAGTTAACTTCTATTAGATTTATTTTATCTATTGCCATTGTTTTTTATTTTTAAATAGAATAGATGAAGACACCATTCCTACATGGGGATCTGGAAGAAGAAATCTACATGAAGTAGCCATAAGGCTTTGCAGTGAAGGGAAAGAAAGAGCTAGTCTTCAAGCTAAATAAGTCACTGTATGGTTTAAAGCAATCACCTAGGATGTGGTACCAAAATCTTGACACATACATCCTTGGACTGGGATTTGTAAGAAGCTAGGCTGATCACTGTGTATATTCCAAGCAGGTTGGTAATCACTTCATTTATGTAGTGTTGTATGTCGATAACATGTTGCTAGTAGGAAATAACATGGATGTTATCAAAGAGGTGAAATCAAAACTATCCTCCAAACTTGACATGAAGGATCTTGGTGATTCTAACTTCATTATGAGAATGGAGATTAAAAGAGATTGTGGAAACATGAAACTCTGGTTGAATCCGAGAAAAAATTGTTGAGATGATATTGCAGAGGTTTATTATGTAGGAAATTAAACCAATCAAGGTTTCTATTCTTGTAGGTTTAAAGTTATATGCAAACTAGTGTCCTAAGACACATGAAGAGGTATAGGACATGTCCCATGTTCCATATGCTAGTGTGGTTGGCAGTTTGATGCATCCAATGGTCTATACTAGATCGGACATTGCACATGCAGTGGGAGTTTTTAGCAAGTATATGTTAAAACCAGGGAAGGAGCATTGGACATTAGTAAACAGGGTTTTCAGGTATTTGCATGGCACTTATAGATATGGATTGTGCTACCAAGGAAGACCAATATTGGATAGAGTGTTGGACATACATGGGTTTGTTAATGCAAACTGGGCTTCTGGATAGCAAAATATCTACAAGTGAGTATGTGTTTAACCTATTTGGAGGAGCAATCCGCTGGATGAGAAAAATACATGTTGTAGTGGCACTCTCAGTTATAGAAGTTGAATACATGGCATCCACTCATGCATGCAAGGAAGCAGTATGGTTACAAAGAATGTGTTCAGGTACTGGGTTGGTACAACAAGACGTAAGTTTAGATTGTGATAGTCAGAGTGCAATCTTCTTGACAAATAACCCATCTTATCATTCAAAGAAAAATCATATTGATTTTCAATATCACTTTGTGAGAGATATGGTTGAAGACAAGAAGGTGTTTTGGAGAAGGTTGACACTTTGAAGATTGTTGCAGATTCATTAAAAAAGTCAATGAGCTCCAAGAAGTTCTCATGGTTTAGAGAAACAATGGGAATTGTTTCCCTAGATTGTTGACTATGTAATCTTGTGACCCCATATATGAAAAGAAAACAACAAGTGGAAGAATGTTGGGTAGTAGTTATATTCTTTGCATGTGTGTGCAGGGGGCGCGTCAGATTTAATGCCTGCGTTTGACTATCCCATCAACTTTCATTCTTTGTGGGCATGTGCCCTAGGTGTTTTCCTAGGGGGGGAATGAGTGCTCCCCCCTGGTTACACAGATCATTCGAGGCAGCACCCCAAATTTTTCTTTTTGGGCGATTTTTGCTATTTTAGCGTTTTTGCTATTTTTATCAGTTTTCTAGATTAATGCCAGAATAAAGGATTAGGGTTTTGGTAGCTGCAAAATACCTAAAATATTGTGTATATATTGTATTATGAATGGTGAAATTAATACAATGAAGTGTTGAGAGGTGTGTCACCAAGGAAGGTTAGTTTTCTCATGGTTAAGGGTTTCCAGCATAAATCTTTGTGTATTGTATGTGTGAGCCATTAGTTAATTTCTGTTTTGGTTAGAATATTTATGCATTGCTTTACTTCATATGTTTAAAACTTACATTATGAACCTACTAATGACTCATGTAAGTTGAGTCTTAGGGAAATAGATGCCAATCCAGAGTCCAAACCTACAAGACCCTGTCTAGTTGACACGGATGAAGATGAAAAATATATGTTTTGAAAAGCATGGTCAAGGTTAACAAACACTTGGGGGAAGAAAAAAACAAGACAAATAACTTGAAGAGGAAAGGAGGTTTGTCTGTCTTCAAAAAATAAGGGAATTGAAGGTAACATGTAGAGAAGAAAAAATAAAGTAATAGACTATAATGCAGAGATTCAATTTGAGAAGAAACTTCCCTAATGATTTTTGGTGTTTAAGACGAAATGTGCTCACGTTGAGAATAGTGAAGTGCACCTACATCTCATTGTGATAAAAATGTTATCATATTTGTCATGTAGGTAACCAATCTCTACCACATCCCATACATCTGCACCTAAAGCCATTATGTAGGTTGTCATCCTACCTTTCCAGAAGGCAAAGTTTGTTCCATTGAACAAAGGGGCCTTGTTGGTTGAAGTTCCTTCATGGCTAGTCATGTTTAAGCTCTAGGATCTACCCTTAAATAAAGGAAACTGGCTCTGATACCAATTGTTGGACAACTGAGAGGGCGGGGGGTTAATACGTTATTATTGTGCTTAAACAATTATGCCCATTTTAAACTCATTATATAGCACTCAACGATGATTAGAATAATGCATGGAAGTAAGCAACAAAATATTCAACATCAATCACACACATGAAATACACAGAGACATATATTCCCAAGGAAACCCATAAAGGGAGAAAACCTCTTCTTCTTCATATGATAAGTAGTCTTTATTTTCTGTACATTATCATTCTTACGAGCACCAACTCCTTTTGAGGCAAAACTCCTTTTACAAGCAACAACTTGTTGAGAGCACCAACTCTCTAGTTTCTCTAGCACCTACTATAAGGAAGCACAAACTCCCTTTGTGTTCCAACATCACACAGGCACCAACCTGTACAAGTTGAAACTTGCTGAGAGCACCAACTCTCTAGATTCTCTAGCACCCACTAGAAGGAAGCACCAACTCCTTGAGTGTTCCAACACCAACTAGATGGAAGCATCAACTTCCAGTTACACAGGCACCAACCTATATAACAGAGAACAATATCTCTCCCTTGCACCACCCTACCACCCTGATTTTTTTTGGATGCAACCAGATGGAAGCTACAACTCCCTGTGCTCAAGCACCCACTTGAAACTCTGAGGACAACAGTTCTCCCTAGCACCACCCTGAGATATAAATATTTGTTATTGAAATTTATATAGTGATACATTATTTAACAATGGCTTACCAGTCTTATCATTGTTCTGCTACACTGTTGTGCTCTGCCTGCATCAGTGTCTTCCTGCTCGCATATTCTTGATCTTTATGTTCTTCTGCTCTATCTCTGCATGTGCACCTCATATTTCTCTTCCTCTCTCATAGATGTATCTCTGTTCTGTCTCTTTCTTCTGCGTCTTATGCTCTGTGCACCATTTCCATTCTATGCACTACGCCTCTTCTGTGCGCTTCAGCTCCTGCGCACAACCTGCTTCTACCCGCATGAATAACTATCAAAAGAAGAAAAAAAATCTCTTCTCTGTTTTGCGTATATTTATCATGCCATTTCCTCTTCCAGATCATACACACAACTCTTCTTCCTTTCTAGCGATTATACTGAGTCTGTTCATCATTAGCAGGCGTTATCCTGAGATTCTTTGGCAGTTACAGTCTTTGACACTTTTCCATCTGTCAATTGTCTCTATGATGAGTCTTCATTCCACTGGAAGTTACCTCAAGACTCTTCAGCTCCTCTGGAGATCACCTTGAATCTCTTCGAATTCTCTGGCAGATATAATCATTCCATTCTAGAAGTTACAAAGAGAACCTTTGCGCACTCATCCCTTTGGTGCCTTTTCCATTTCGGAGAAAAATTCACAGTGGGCGCTAGATTTTCTAGCTAAGCCCCTTCCTTTCATGTGACCACGAGCTATGATCAGATGCCTATCCAAAAGGTGCTTCATGAATTTTCGTTTCTAATTTTCTGCTACGAGTCACCTTGATTCTCTCAACTCCTGAAATCCCGAGGTGGAGTCTAGCGACGTGCTAGCTCCTCCCTTAACCTTTGCTGATGTGACCATGGCTGTGACCAAACGCCTATTCAAAGTGCGCTTCCCGATCTTGGTCTAGTGAGCGCTAACTCTGTAGCTCGATATGACCTTGGACGATGATCTCATGTGACCACGCGATTGTGGGCGTGTCCAAAGGCGGTTTGAGGGAAAACCACTTTTCGCCCTGCAATTCACTACGAGCCTCCACGCGTCCTTTCTCCAAAACCGTGGTTTTGATTGCGACAGACTCATGAAAAATTAAGACACAAGCATTTTCTGGCCCCGCAATGCAACGAGACCATCGATATCACGATCTTTTTGGAGCTCCTGAACTGACGGTTCAGATCTGTCCACTCAAGTCTGTGGATCAGATCTACCCTTCCTAAATTAATAGCCGAGATTTACTTCGTGATCTGGGCTCTGGGAGTTTCAAATCTCAAACCTTTCTTTTACCATACGCCAAACTTTTGAATTTGACAATCCATTGACGCGTGTCCCTCTTGGATCAACGGTCCTCGTTCACTTCAAGAATTTGACCTCTTCAACCAGATCAACGGTTCTGCGGTCCCTTTCTCGATCAATGGTTTATTTCATGGAAACAAATCAATGGTCAGATTTGATCCTTACACTCATCCTTTCATTGTTCAACCCAACGGCTAGGACTTAATCAAACATTGATATGGACGGATGTCAGATATTCTCCCTTCGAAACTTCAGGATTTCAACTTTTCAAAATTACACTATCCTTCCACTGTACTATGATCAACGGTTGAGAATACACCTGAAGTGATCTTTCAGATCAGACGACTTGTATCCTTGCTGACGTGGTCTACCACATGTCTTTGCTGAGGTGGTCTGTTGACGTGGGTGAGATGTGTAGGTAGAGTAGTGGAGTGTGGAGGCAGAGCATGGTAGTGGAGTGTGACGTGTAGCGGGTAGTGGAGTGTGACGTCAGAGCGCAGAGGTGGTATGTATGAGTGGTTTGGTGGTTTAGTCAAAGGGGGAGTTAGGTGGTAAGTGGTAATGAGTGAGGGGGGTTTGAGTTGACAAGAAGGTAACATGTATGAGGGTCCCACATGGAACATACCACCAACTCGGACCCCCCCCCCCCCACGGTTAAAGGAAAAAAGGTCAGGGGGGTCTGATATGCCCTGTCGACTGTAGATCTGAGTGCCCAATTATCGACCATTGAGATTAGCATGCCCTTCTTCTAACTTATCATGTCCTTCCACTTTAGAATGATCTGATAGCCAAAATTTACTTCAGATGATCCAATGGTCGAGGAGTTATTTCGGCTCTTCGGCTCTCCGGACTTCAGAGATTTCAAATCTCAACTTGAAACTTGAAGTGAGATTTTTGCGAAGCATAACCTCCTCACATATTTAGACTCGAAACAAATGATAGTCATTTGATCAAGGTCTTAGATCAATGGCTTGATTTATTTGGGATGCAACTCTTCTAGCTTATCCTGTCCTTCCACTCAAAAATGATCCGATGGATGAAAATAATTTGGGTTTGATTCGACGGCTGACGGGTATTTAGATAATCAAACTCTCAACCCTTTAGCCCCACTTATCCTATCCTTCAAATTTAAAATGATCCAACCATTGACATGAATTCGGGTTTGATCTGACGACTGACGGGAATTCGACTTTGATCTGACGACTGACGGGTATTCGGATGATTGAGATCTCAGATATCAACCCTTTCTTATCCTGTCCTTCCACTAATTAAATCCGAAGGTTGCCGGGTATTCGTCCTGAGCTTATCCTCCTTGTGAATCCACTAGATCTAATGGTTGTTGGTCCTTAGCCCTCAGATCCAATAGATGGGATATGTTCCTCTCTTGTGCACTCGTTCCTCATGTATGGAATTTGATCTAATGGTCCAGATTCTTCACAATGTTCGATCCAACAACCACTGTCGCTCCTCCTCTTAAGATTACGATTCCTTCCGACTTGGAAGAATTTCTAAGTGTCAAAGGCCTCGACCTTTGATCCTTCTGTGAGTCCTGATGACTTTGGGACTCGTATGCGTTTATAAAAATTCTATCTCTCCCAAGCTTTGGCAATGAAGTTAACCTCAGCCCCGATGCACACTTGCACTCTGCATGCAACTCTGCGCTCTTCATCGTGAGATTTGATTCCTTCTACAAACTCACAGATTCTAAGGAATCCTGTGCATTCTCCTTGCAGCCTTCATGATAACCCCTGACTATCTAGAAACTCCAACTTTGTTCCCTGTTCTTGTCCTCCTGAGCTGGTAGACAACAATTTCTCATGGTCTTGTCATTCTTGATGCTATCATTGATACTTTCTTATTTTCCATCATTTATGCCAATATGCCAACATTGTTGTTGTTCTTGCCTGTAAACATGTCATCGTCGCTGTTGTTCTTGCCATCAATGACAAACACACTTTGCTTGTAAACATTCCAACAATCTCCCCCTTTGGTATTGATGGCAATCTTGAAGGACTGCATTGTTCTACTTAGACCTCCAATTGTAGCATCCAGAGCACGACTTTTCTCCCCCTTTGACATCAATGTCAAAGAAAACATGCTACCCCTGAGTTGTTGCAGTAATTTTCAGAGTTATTAGATATTCAACCAACACAAACTCTCCCTGATAGGATGGACTCTCTTATTTGAGTCCTGCAGAGTATTTGTATCTAACTCAGAGTCTTCTCCTTCTGATTCTTTGATCCATTCATCTTCAGCTTCAACTGTGTCCTCTGTAGCAGACTCAATATTGCTCACCTCTCTTACTGGGACTCCTTCATCAACCTTTTCTTGTCATAACTGAATGACTCCCCTTGTCACTCTTCTCTCTTTTCTTCTGACTGTTTTCCCCCTTTGTTAAAAGGTTATCTCTTTCTGACAAGGTTTCTCCTCTTGTTATCTCTACAGGATGTCATGTATATCATTTTGTACATAAGAATGCTGCTGTTGCGGATGCCACTATACTACTGGAACACTGCGCAATTGTAGCTCATATTTTTCAAAAAACCCTTGGATCTGCCCATTGATTCTCATCGATCTCTAACCAGATGTATCCATCTTTATCCAAGATGCTTCTTTACTATACAATGCTCTAAAGTCGTCTGAGAAAGTTTATACTATGCTTGTCGCATGAATACAATTCTTTTTGCATCAATTAACTCATGTTCACTTGTTTAGTCTTTGCTATCCACATCTGTGAGTGTCCTAGTTTCTTGAACTTTGTTCTCTGATCTTCTATTACTGCAACTTCATTTTTCTTCTATGATGCCTATAATCCAAGGCTTTTATGACCATATTCATCATAAGGAAAAACAATAACCATTAGAACTCTCTCATACCTCTTTTGATTCATCCATGAAGGTGTTTCTCTTCTAAACTTACTTTGATGTGTATGAGTAGATTCTGGGTGTCTTCCTTGATCCGATATTCTAAATATTGTAGTATTGCTTTCATTATTTGAACATGAAGAACCTGAGTCATACCTGCTTTCCATTTTTACAAATGAAGGACCTGCATAAGGTTTCTTAGGAGTACCAATTTCTTCCTTGTTGTATCCAAGACCGTATTTGTCATTTGGTGATCTCTAACTATCCAAGATCTCATCCAGGGTCATGGAGCTGTTCAAGAACTTGATTTGGGTGTTTGACTTCTCAACCTTCTTTCTAAGATTCACAACTTCTGGTTCCAACTTATGACATGATTCTTCTTCTACTTCTTCCAACACACATACATTATTATCTGTCCTTTAATGGCCAAAGTGTCCTCAGACACACACTTTTATTAAATAAGAAAAGAAATTACATAAGAGACTTTGCAAGAGTTTACACTCGAACAACACAATACTCTTGAAATGAGCTATATATAAGCTAAATGTCCTAACAAACTCTAGATATGGATCACTTATTAAATAAACAAGTGTCCATTTACAATAAATGCGATCTTAACAATCTTAAAACAATACTCCTAATTTA
>ML808182.1:23337-38306 GCA_009831015.1 Picea engelmannii | reverse complement strand
ATTTAAATAATGATTTCTTCTTTTCAAGCACTTTTACTTCTTTGACCTTTTGGGGCTTCAAGCCTTCATATGGGGGTCCTCCAACTTCATAAGGCCATAACTCTCAAACCGTGAGGAGTTATGTGACATTCCACATACCATCGAAAATGGCATTACAAGCACTATCCATATAGGATAGTATCACCAACAACTTCATTGATCTTCATCTCATTATTCCACATGCAAGCATGGGTCCTCCAACCGTTCTTCTAGGATAATCCAATCTGTAAAGCATCTTCCCGTGAGGGCTTTCACCATAAGGGGAACACTTTGGACTTCATCCATTTGTGTACCTTATCAACCATGATAAGACACTAATGATTCATCTTTGCATCGATTGGTTTCCACTTGGACATATATCATTCTCATCAAGGGCATCATATCAATCAATTACTTGACATCAATCAAACCAAACCATTTACATATGATCCAACAATCTCCCAAATAATCAAACCATTGGCATCAATTACAAACCATTGGCATCAATGAAAAACCATTGGCATCAATGACAACGTGATCCAACACAGAGAGCCCTTATGGATGATAACACCCATGATGACCAATAACTTCTATGAATTCAAGATTATTGCAGAAAGAACCATCAACGCTTCAATCCAAGAACACAATTTTACACAGTTGAAATACTTAAGGAAAACAAAAACCAATACACCCGAGCCATTAATAATTTCATAACCAGAGTAGACTCATGAATGACCAAAAAAATATATACCTGTAATCGAACACCTTAAAACACGAGCTGGATGAGTGGTTTCCCTCTGCTAAGAAATCAGAGCATAACCACAACAACAAGGTTGCACAATAGCCCGACTAGGGTGGCGGCCAACGAAAGGAGTAAAGGTGACGTGTAGTAAATGCACATTGCCTCCACCCACAATTAATTAAGTCATTAGTACAATCCAACCAATAATCCATTAACTCAATTAATTAGACCATAAACCATTAAAACCAATAGCGCGATCCATATGAACTTATGCCATAAAATAATCACTGTGCATATCAACTATGTAACCCAACCAAAATCACATAGCTATTAATGTCCATTACCTTGTGAAATGCGCCACCAACATCCCATCCATTCAAATATACCATATTCATATTACCAATATAATTCAATCAAATCGCATAACCATTACTTGCTAGATAGGATTTAACCATAATAAATTTAATCTTCCATGCATGTAGTATAGCATAGCTCAAATTCTTCCCCTTGCATTTGTTGCATTGTTTTCATTTTTTCCAATTTCTTGAATGTGTTACTAACATGTCTATTATGCAGGTGTTCCAAGAACATGTAGTAGTGGTGCCAATGAATAACATAGGCCGTAGTAACACAAAGAACCAATACTTCATAAGCTTCAAACCATATCCAATAAAAACAAGATCTTATTAACCATGTAAGCCATGTCGAACATCATCACAACATCACATATGAATAGACCCGATCTCCAATCTACAAGGGGGTCCCACCTACTAGTATTATTTAACTTTAATAATAATGGGCTTTAGAAACACTTTGCAGGCAAAACTTAGTTGTGATTTTAATCGTCAACAAACTAGCGACTCCACAGGGAAATTTGTTTTCAACAGATTTAGAACTCAGAACTCACGGTTTTGCAGAGCAATAACAACAAGCAAGAAGGTATAACCAGGAAGATTATGCAACAGGGGGAAGTGAGCGGATTTAATGGAAAGATCGTCGGGAATTTGGGAATAATTTATGAAAAGTGATAAGTATGAGGGGTTTTACCACTGTATGCATAATCATTCAACTGGAATCTGCTCCTAACTTAGAGGAGATTTTTTTTTTTTACTTGCTCTCAAAACCTCAATGTATGAAGAAATGGTAAGAAGAAGCGGGAGATAACCAATTCTTTATAAGAAGCAGTGGAAATATATAACAATTTCAAGGGTCCTTCGGAGGAGACATCATAACAAGTATGTAAGCTTGATTGTTATCGACTAACAATGCCTTGTAGGAGTGTCACTGTGGTAGAATTGATCCAACATCCTATCTTTACTGAATCAACTAAAAGAAAAATCATGACATAAGTAAAAATGCAGAAACTAAAACAACAACAATAAGAGACAAAAAGAAATGAAGAAAGCAACAAGAAAATTTTTAACCCAGAAAGCCGGAGTCAAATTACTGTAAAGCCGAAAAAGAAGCACAAGAAAAAAGAAATCAGAGCTAGGCTACTATTATACATAAAATCCAGACAACATCAGATCTTTTCACGTTGGTCACTCACAATATTTCAAGCGAGGGCTGTTAGCGCTGTAGGAAAACAATCACTTCTGTAATTCTTTCAAGATGTAAGAGTTAGTGTACAAGATAAAAGCAATCTGGAAAGGACCCAACACTTGGAACCCTAATGTAATTATCAACCCCTTGACACACACAATTAGATCATCAAGATAGAGATGGGGACTGACCAATCCATCAAAATTTGTGTGCACAGGTCTTCTAAAAGCGGTACTTACATCAAGTAAGCTAGAAAGCAGGGATTGGTAAGACATGGTACCCCAATTAGTGATAAGAGTGGTTTTGTGAGCATCTGCCCCTTTTACCTTGATTTTATTGCAACCCAACAAACCATCAAGCAAGGGCCTTAACTGTGACTCTACAACCTGTTGCAGAACCATTTCCATACTGAGAGGAGGAAAAGGGTTTCTCATAATAGCTTGCCTGAAAGTTCGAAGATTGAGACAGGTTTTAATATTCTCATTGGTCCTTGAAGCAGGTTCCCAATTGGAAACCCATTCAACATGGAATAAAAAAATAATCCCAGCCCTTAAGAATTTTCCCAACTCCCTTTGAAAGGTTGCCTTAAAATCAGAGTCAATAGATCTTTGTTCTTGCATAGTTGGTTTCATGCATTCCTTGATGGAAATAACATTTTGTAAAAAAACACGATCAAAACCACGAAGATCCTTATAAGGCCAAGTATAAACCTTTTGAAATTCACCAAGTAGCTTGGCGAACTTCCCTTTTTTCATATCAGAACATTGGGTACTTACGTTGATGTTGCTTGAAGATTCAAGTGCCCAAATGTTCATAGAGATGGTTTCACCCACCTCTCTTCGTAGCTCCTCGTTTTTCTGTTTTTCTTTGTTGCCTATAACACTCAATGAAAATGAACCGTGTAGAGGAGTCAAGCTCTCGAAAATCTTATCATTTTCTATGGAAATAATTTCCTCAGGCTTAAGAGGTTCATCTTGAATGAAAGCACAAGTGTTCTCATTGTTAGGGAGGCCCTGCCAAGATTCTACATTTCCAGAGATATACGGACAATATAGAGATTGAAAAGAACAATCAGGAGTGTGAGGCAGAAGTTGTTGATTAGGAGAGGCTGCTGTAATATCCCTAGGTCGAACCCCAACCATAAATGTAATAATGTACTTAATATGGTGAGCTATTTTATATCTTTTCGGGATTCATCTTCCATGGCATAGTGCATGCATGTACTGCGCAGTAAAATGATGGAATGGGCACATTCTAGGATACCACGCACAACAATTTAAGTGTGCGCGATATTGAGGCCAATAAGCCTTTGTGTATATGTTGTGTTTTATAGGCTAGTGAGCCAGTTATTATAAGATAGGATGCTTATGTTTTGAATTAGGCCAAAGAGCCTAGATTCTAAAGGTCAGTGCGCCTATATTTGTATACATCTCATCATTAATATAAAATAAATCATTGCGCACAAACTGACCATGATAAAAGAGATGGGGAACTAAACTCCACTAGTTAGGGAAAGGGTGGGGCCTAAAAGTTAAGGAAAAGGGATAAACTAGGGAGCTTAAGCCAAAAAGGAATATTATATTAATATTTTTTAAATCATAAAGTATGGATAATTATTTTATCCTAAGTTCTAAAGTTGGGGACAAGTGGGCCAAAGTAGCTCCCAACACGACAAGTGTCAAGTTGGGGAATTGCATACATATTGTTGGGATTTAGTGCATTTCTCATCATTCTTTCCATCATCTTTTCCATCATTCTTCCCATCATTCAGTCATCCAGTCAATCATCCATGAGCATGTACACACCCATTGAGCTATCCTTCGTATCTTCATGACTGTACCTGAACCTGTATCCATAGCCATACTTGTTTGTGTAGTTGGTTAGCTGGGGAGATAGACTGAAGAAGTGGGTTGTCAGGCCCATGGGATACTAAAGAAGCGGGTTGTCAGGCCCATGGGATATTGAAGAGGTGGGTTGTCAGGCCCGTGAGAAATTCCTCTCTGGGTGAGAGAATTGCAGGGAATTGATTTCCTGAAGGTGCCAAACTGCAACTACAAGGATCTAAGACTTCCTGTCTGGCCTGTTGCTGAAGCCCTGGAAGGGAAGTGGAACAACCAAAGGATTGAGCAGAGAAGGGGCACATTTCCTGGGGTGGGACAGGCATGTGGGGAATGAGGGATTGTAGGCTGTTAGTTTCTTGTTTTCCATGAGCCATTATCCTGGTTAAGAACCCTTTACCCGGGTGGAGTTTAATCCCAGCTCGGGGGTGACTCACTATTGAGAGTGATGAACAATGTGGTCTAAGGATAGGATGTTTGTGGAAGGTCTGCACGCAGTTGGTGGTATTCTTACCAAGATAAGTGTCAACTGTGTGATAAATTTACATGTTGCATTATTATTTTCGTGTTTATTTTTATGGGTATTGTTGTATATGATGCATGTATATGTTTACTGTTATTTTAGTGTGAATTCGTGTATATACAAATGTATTGGTATGTTTACGTTTTATATATAATTCCTCCGCAAGAGTTCTGTGTGTATATATTTTAATTGCATGTAGTTCGAAAAATGTATGTGGCATAACTCAGTTAGATGCTGGGTATGTTATAGTGTTTTTGTCAGAGAGAATAAAAGAGTTCTATGGTGTAGCGTGGCCACACCTGGGCAGTCATGGGCGTTACAAAATCATATCAGAGCTAAGTAAAGCGTCTGAGTAGTGGCATTGCTCGACCTGTTGGTGGCTGGGGATGTTATAGCTGTAAAGGCAACTAACCGATCAACCATTGAATTCAACTCCCTCTTAATATGAGTGATGTTGAAGGATAGAAGGTTAGAGACAAGCACCCAAAAAGTTTGGGAATATTGTTCCATCATCTTTTTGCTAGGAGAGCATATCTTACGTATCAGGTTCACAACCATCTCAGAATTTCCAAAAACTGAAAGGTGACCACAACCAAGATTAAGGGCATTTTCAATGCCTAATAATAAAGCTTTGAATTCAACGACATCATTTAAACCAACAAACTCTAACCTGTAAGGCAAATTATGGATTTTTCCTGCAGGAGAAACCAAGATAATGCCATCCCCATTACCTTCATTAGAGAATGAACCATCAAAGTGCATATGCCACATATCATCATCCAAATCAATTCGTTCCAAAGGAATATTATCCTCCTCAACAAAGATGGAATACACTCCTAGGTCTTCTTCGATATAGTTTACAGTAGATTGTGAGACATTCTCTATATAGGGTGAAATCCTTCCCTCTCTAAGGAATATAATGTTCTTACCATTTCGAGGAATGGATAAATGTGTCCCGTCAAGTGAGAGATATGCACCTGTTGAGGCTTGCCAATATCTCCCCAAGATAATTGAGTAATTTCTTACAGGAATATCGATCACCTGAATGCTAAGGGTTGTCCTTATCTTAGGATGAGCGCATAAAACCAAGGTTAGATCCTTAATCTCGCCTATGGTTTTTTGTTGTAGACTATTATAGGAGAGCATTCTTATGGCATTTTCATTTGTACAAGACAATCCTAGCTCTTCCATAATAATCTTCGACATCACACTTGGGCCCGAACCACCATCGATGAGGCAAAAATGGGCAATCTTATCCATGATCTTTACAAAAATATAAAAAAGAGGATTTTTTACATGGTATCTAAAGTTATGTACACCTACTTTATTTACAGAAGAATCCTCTTCGCTTACCTCTTTGGAAAGATTGGCTACAATAGAAGCTTTTCCTTCCATGAATTGTTTCAGATGCATCTTTTGTTCAGGGACGACAACCATGTCTAGGAGGGTTGCATCTGCTTTGATGTTGGCCAACTGATTCAAGATATTATATTTGGAAGAGGAGAGAGGAGTAATGATTCCTTGACTCTCAGGAACTTTAGGCACCTAGGGAGTAGCAATGGGTGAGGATGATCTTGAGGTAGAAGAACTACGGAGAGAATCAAATTTTCCCTTGGGAGTGTAGGATTTGTTCCTAGTGTTGATGACCATGACATCTTATGGATCTGGAAAATCTAGGAAAACAATCATAGTTTCTGGTCTTTTACTAAAGATCTTATCCCTGACACTCTTCTTTGTAAATTATAACCTTGCACAATATCTACTACAAACAGATATTCAGTAAAGGAACATAAAAGATGCAATGGAAAATACAAACATTACACAAAGATTTTTCCCCTGGAAACCCAAACTAGGAAAACCAACATATTCTATATTATTCATCATGTTACAATGTTTACAATACAAAATACTTATAGGAGCTAGCCGCATCCAAAACCCTAACCCAATGACCTGGATTAGTCCAAAACCCTAATTCCTTAACCGAAAATAGAAAACCATTGGCAAAGAAACAATGTGCCGAAAAACCACCTAAAGATAATGCGGTCCCGAGGCAGAAAAATGCGATCCCAATGCAGCTGTGGATCATAGGGGGGAAATATAATAAATGGATTGTCATCTTACAAGAGTTCGATCTCGACTTTGATTCGGCCAAGTCTAAGAAATCACTAGTTTTTGTAGAGTTAATATCTGATTTTCCACGATTAGACGAGGATGTTATCCATGTTGATTCATTTGCGGACAAACACATTTTCCTTGTCTCATCGTTCGACCCCTGGTATGGAGACATTGTTTTATATTTTCAAACCTTGAAGTTCACTCAACATCTCTCGCGAGATGATCGACAACGTGTTAGATACCAAGACAAAAAGTATACCATCGTCGACGACACTTTGTATCACCAAGGAGTAGATAATATCTTGCATCGTTTCTTAACTCATGAGGAAGCTGAGTTAGTCCTAAACGATTGCCACAAAGGGGCTTGTGGTGGTCACCTATCCGGGCTTGCAACAACCCAAAAAATCCCACGAGTTGGTTATTTTTGGCCTAGTATCTTCAAAGATTGTATCGAAGCAGTTAAGAAGTGTCACCCCTGCCAGGTGTTCACTTGGAAAATGTGCTCGCATCCAACCCCTCTTCACCCAGTCATTACCGTCGGTCCCTTCACCACGTGGGGGGTAGATTTCATCGATTGCAACCCAACTTTGGCTGGGGGCATCAACACATTATCATGGTCGTCGACTACTTTACTAAGTGGGCCAAGGCCATGCCTACCATAAAATCTGATGGGATGACTACAACCTTCTTCATGTTCAACCAAATTATCGCATGGTTTGGTATCCCGAGTGAGATTGTCACTGATCATGACAGTCACTTTCAGAATGAAATGATGATAGAACTAGCATCTAAGCTGGGGTTTAGAAATGGTCATTCATCCCCTTATTACCCCCAGGAAAATGGGCAAGTAGAGGCCGTCAACAAGTCTCTCAAGACCATTTTGCAAAAATCTATTAGTTAGAGTAATTCCAATTGGCACATCATGCTATATCCCGCACTTTGGGCATACCGAACCTCGGTTAAGACTGCCACCGATTTTTCCCCTTTTGAGTTAGTGCACAGTGTGGAGTCGATCCTTCCTATTGAATGTGAAATCCATACTCTCAAGTTGGCAGTCGATCTCCTACCTGACACTTCAGACTTAGAGAGACGGATTTTGCACCTAGAGAGTCTTGACAAGAAGCATCGGGATGCCTTTACGGTTATCGAGGCAAACATGAAACATGTCAAGGTTCAGTACAACAAGTCTGTCTGTCCCCAGTTGTATGCTGAGAGTGACTTGGTCCTCTTGTATGACCAAGCCAAAGAGCCACTAGGGGAAGACAAGTTTAAACCCATGTGGCATGTTCCTTACATCATGCGACGTGTTCTAGAAAGAGGAGCCTACGAGTTAGAATATTATGAAGGGAATAAATTGGCTGAGACCAGAAATGGTCTCTACTTGAAAAGGTACTATGCTTGAGCCCTAAGCTTGGGCGGAACTCTTTGTATACTAATGTAAATTTAGTGTATATACATCTCTTTCCCCCTTTTTCTTTTGTCTTTAGGTTGCTTATCGAGTTTTCCCTTTGTTGGAAGATGTCAACGAAGTCTTCGATCTACCTAGGATTCGCAGACGGAGCCAGTCATGATACACAGAACTTAGCTTCCACCGCTTGGGTGGTTTACTCACCCAAGGTTATGTTGGTGTCTTCAGGTGGCATATGCCTAGGGCCATCCATGAATAATGTCGCCGAATATAGTGCCATCATAGAACTTTTGTACGATGCTATCTCGCATGGTATTCGATGTTTAGAAGTTCACCTGGATTCCCAGTAAGTAGTATGTCAGTTGAACGGCTGTTACCACGTGTGTGATCCTACTTTACTCTGTGGATTACTGCGGGTACGTCTTTTAGAACGACAATTTGATTTTATTACATATTATCACATTCATAGGAGTTCTAATCATGTATCTGATGCCTATGCTAATTACGTTTTAGATTAGCATTTGTCACATTAATAAAGCAAAGAAAACCATTAAATCAATGTACACATTGTAAGATATAAGTAAAGCCGAAGATCCTTTTTTATATATTTCAAAATATAGTGTTTATATTACAAAATTAGGGCTAAAACCCTCAATACACATATACAACCGATATACATATCCCATGACATCTACACCTGTGGCGTTGGATGTGTGTCATGGTAGAAAATCATGGTGTTTGTGAGACACCGGAAGAGTCGTACCCATGCTCTAGGTACACCAACCACTTGTCGCTGCATGGCTTCAAGTAGATCCTCTACCTGAACCATAAGAATCCTCTGTGTCAAACAAGACAGGTTGCCCTGCATGTTTTATAGGACTCTCTCCGCTTCTCCTCCCGCCACCTCATCTCCTCGATTCCTCCGTCTATTTCAAAGAAATATCTCTGGCCGTCGCGGACCCACATCTGCGATTACACAAGTGTCTAGTTAATATTTAAACACCATCCAAAAAAAAAAAAAAAAAATTGTTCCTTAAATACAAAAATACAAAAAAAATGAAATATTTAAAAACTTGTTACCTATATCATTGTAGGCGGCCCCTGGTGGAAGTGGCATATCTGGATCTCCTTTAAAATTGATCCCTACATAGGGATAATCGTCTAGAGAAATGAATTTCCTCCGCCACTAGAAGAAAAATTCATCGTTGTAGGGTGTTGATACCCTACCTCCCCCCTGCCATCTCATGACTTCGATCCACCGTTCCATGGCTGGATCACATGGTTCTCTAGGAAGGGTCTCCACTATATGTCCCAGACCTAGAGTCCACTCGAAAAAGAAACTACAAACAATAGAGGAAAACCAAAAGTTTCACTTACTCCCCTGTTTGCACTTTGTCAACTGACTTTTCATATTGGCCATCAGTGAGGTACACCAATCATAGACAGTGGGTCTAGCACACTCTACTGTGTAAAACATAGGTGGTCTCGATTCTTGATGCAACAAGGCTAGGCCTATGATCCTGGTAAGCACGAGCACAATGATCTTCAAAATGAGGTTACTTATTTCCCGGATGGGGACTTGGCTTCCAACCTTTGGAGCCCCTACTACACAGTGGGAATCGATATACTCCTCGATCTTCATCCCATTCCCTGCTCCGCGTGACTTGAGGTTCACAACCTCCCCTCGGTGTGATAGACCAGTCAAGAAGTAGATGTCCTCTACTTCGATCCTCAATGGTTGTCCATCAAGGATAAAGCTCTCGCTATCAGGGTCCCAGTAACCCACCAACATCTCCAACAACCTCACTTGGGCCCTCATTCCTTTGAGAGCCAAAAATTTGTACAAGACACATATTTTTAGAGCCACTTGAGCCATCGAATCTTGATCCATAGCTGCATCTACCTCCTCATGCTCTCACTCTCTCCATTCATGAACCATCCTGCAAAAAACAAATCAATTTTTGAGTTAGAACCCCTCTTTTTGGCCATTTGTGTACCTATATGTGGATTTCTTTGCACACAGTCACGTGTAGGTCTTAATACACACTCCCTGTGGTTCACGCAGGGGCATGTACCTTGTCGTACACGTGACTTCAACAAAGGCGACCCGCGTATACTGAAAATCCTAGTTTACGCCCTCAAAAACTAAAAATTTGAAATGTAATTCAAAAATGTAATCCACTAAATTTGAAGAGGATGAGATGAAGAGTTACTTGATCCAGACAGTTTGCGATTTCATTGCCTGATGCTCCCGCAATCGTCATTTGAATCTTGGAGGTATTTTGGTCCAAATTGCACTATTTGGGTAAAAATCAAAATGATACAATATTTTTTGATTTTATTACTATTTATAAGCTATTTTTACCCACTTTATATAGTTTCATGCTATTTTTTCACCTAATGGACTAATTCAAGAGTGGTTTTGAGTTGTTTTTTTTGTAGTTTTGACTCAGTTTTCTTGTGGATTTCAATGTCATGATTGGCCGTTCGTCACCTCGGGCAGGTATTTTCATAACCTAGCATATAGGATAGGTATCCACTTCATCGTGCATTTTTTCATTATCCTTCGACTACCGCTTTTTACGCCTTAGGAATGAACCCATTTGTTGCGACACAAAACCTCCCATCTGCTATAAATAGTGTCACTAATAAATGGTAGAGACTTACTAAACATGGGCGTCCCAGTTAGATCCTCTTTGTCATTTGGTGATCATGCTAAGTTTTTCCTTAGGACCGTGAGTCCATTATAATTCAATACATGAATTTATGATGAGCCTCATTTCTCATTCATGCACATGCAGCCTTATTCCCCGCAGACTCCCAAAAATGAGTCTTAGTTAAGCTCTTTTCCGACTCGTCTAAAAACCAAAAATATTGCCTACTGATTTGTCCCTTTCACACTCATTAAATTGGATTTGAGAGGTCATGAGTCTTAGTTAATCTCTTTTCTGACTCGTTATCAAAAATAGAAAAGATTTCCAAGTGAACTTGTCTTTTTCACACTCGTAGATTGGATTTGAAAAGACGTCTATTTGGCACAAGTTTACCCATTTTTCACACCAAGTAGAATACAAGACATAAAAAAGGATATTTTTTGGCGTTAAGTTGTGATTGCATTTCATGCCCTCACTTGCAGTATTGAGCCTTTAGCCGGTTCTCGCTTTGCGTTATAAACCGTTGCCTAAGCAGTTTTTGCATCCTCAACCAAACAGATCTTTGTTTATATCCTTCGCAGTTTGACACCCTATACCTTGGAGGGAACATCACCTCGAGTGTCCATATCCTGCATGCATTTCCTTGCATTGAGCATAGGTACGTTCCACTGCTGGAACTAGTTTTTCTTACTTTCGACACTCGTTTCCTCCTCTGTATCATAGCATTAATTTGTTATGAAAAAACAAAAAAATACGGGTGGGAAGGGAGTACGATATTATAATTGGTAGCAATCGTGTCACCTTTGAACATAGCACAAAATTATTCAGTCCTTGTGTCATCATAATTTTGGGTTTAGCATGGCCTTAGGAAGTTGATCTTGTTATAGAGTTTTATCTACCGACTGGTTACTCTTCCAATCCCTCTAGAAAACATTATTGATGCCTCTTGCATCTAATAGTCACATCATTGAGTCTATGCTACTAGAGTCCACCATATGTCTCATGCTCTTTTTCAAAGGAATTCTATCAACCTGTGTTGACTACTCCTCATAAATCTTGACTTTTCATGTCGGCCATACCCTCAATTTGTCTCAGAATCACATGATACTATGGTCTTATCATGCACCCTGGCTCTGCTTGCATCATCGGTAGGTCACCTTGAACCCAACAATCGACATTTCATCATTGGTCACTGACTGGGTGGTTTTCCCTTGTGTTCGAAAAAAATACATCTATTCACACTTTGGGATTCGTGCAGTGTCTTGGATTCCATTAGCCTTATTGGTGGTTTCCTCACCTTTGTTAGTAGTTTTCATCATTGGCTGCTATTTAGAGGGTCTTTTTCGTATACTGCTTGCATTTGGTACATGTGAAAGATGCACAGGGTTGTTGGTTCGTGAACATGTTCTTCGTCCGATTTCCACCAAATCATGAATCTTTTGCTTTGTTCCTCATGCTGACTGATGAGAGATGCCTTAATTCTCTCCTTTCAACAAGTCTCTTTCCATTGACTTTAGCTCATTTATTCTAGATATGAAACCTATAGTTTTATGAGTACCTTGAGGCTTGCAGTCATTAGTGGCAGGCTCTCTCGCCATTGACAGATGGGAATACATCAATGTCTCCTGATCAATGGATTTCTCAAGTGTTCAACATCGACTCCTTTATTCACACTTGTAGGAATGTACTCGGTGCTGTTGGCAGCCAATTCAATTTTTTCAATTGCCCTAAAAGCTACCTACACCTATGTCTCTTGAACTCCAAATTTTTGTCGCATTTTGCAAATGGACGATATTTTCATTTCAAGCGACATTTGCAATTTGATTTCGATTTAGTTTTCACGACTGAAAGCGTGAAAACTCCTCCATTGTTATTTGGACCGTCGTGATTTTCTTATTTGATATCCTGATTGGTACTTACCTTTTGTCTGCTATTAAATGGCTGGAATGACTTGCAAACTGTGACCATTTACTTTGATTGCGCAACTTGATTTCTTTGGTAAGGCATTGAACATATTAAGTTATGGGTTATATTCGATTTCATAAGGGTCATGGTTGATCTTGTTTTATATAATGTGATCCTTACTATCATAACTTATTAACTTATCGATTTCATAAAGTCATTGGTTGCAATGTTTATAAACTTTGATTATGCTAAAAAATGCATGGGTCACATTTTAGTTTGATTTCATATTTGAATGGCAATATTTTACACCTGGCGCGTGGGTGAAACTTTTGGATTTCATGTTGGATTGAAATATACACTTGGCGCATTAATATAACATATGGTTTTCGTTATACATTTGATTAATGGCACGTTGATATGGTTATTCACTGATTTGGGTTGGCCGATTAATATGTTTTAAACGTTATGATTATTGATGGAACAAATCTATACTCAGCCATTAATACACTGCATGGCGGTGGTAATTCCACCACCTTCACACGCATTACATTGATTCATTCCCCTTTGAGCGTTTGCAGCTGTTAAGCCCTATCGATTTTGCTCCTGCATTTTATTTTGTTCGATTCAAACCCTACTATGCACACAAGCCATGGCTCCAGTCGTAAGGGCTGAGCCCAACGGTTGCCAAGCATTGCTGATGTTTGATGGCACTTATAGCGACCTGGAGAAGTTCGGATGGCTCCCGTTCATAAGAAAATTCAATGGTTATAACCCTAGCGTGGCTCGGCAATTTGCGTTAACCTTCGATGGCTACTGAGCCAAGGTTGGGGATGTGCAACTTGAAATTAGTGAGCAATTTCTTATCTCGGCAACCAGTCTTCCTACTACGGGACAGAAGTGGTCTAAAAATTGTAAATTGGAAGATGTCCCGTGGACATTGCTCTTCCAATCTCGAATGGTGAACTCCTGCGACAAAGGATGGCCTACAAATATGTTAAAACAACGATGGGATGACCTGATAATGATAATCAAGCAATTCATTACTTGCGAGGGCAGGTACGGGTTCGTTTTCTTGTTTCACCTTCGTCTATTGATGGTTTTTATGGGTTTTGAACTCAATGTGACTCACTACCTTCATAGAAGTCTGTTTAAGATGGCGAAGAGGTACAAGCACAGCCAGGCCGATACCAGCCTCTTCCATTATGGGTTGATTAAAATGATTGTGGTTTATGAATTGGGGTTACGTCGCGACAGTTGGGTTGATTTTCTCAGTCGTAATGGTTTTGAGGACTCAAGTCCACCACAGGTTGATAAACCTGTGGTGAGCGAAAGCAAGCCTATCCTCCCTGTGCCTTACAATGTTTTGCTACCCAAACCTCTACCCGACTCACCTACGAACTTGCCCATGTCTGTGACCAAACAGGTCGAAATTGTTAAGCCCATAGCTAAAAATCCTAAAGCTAAATCTAATGCAAATTCTAAAGGCAAGAAAAATGCCCGGTTAATCTCTCGCATGGCGAGAAATAAACCGAAACCCTCTGTTAACCCTGAGCCTATCGTGGTCAGTGAGGATTCCGACTCGGAGATTGAACGATTCCTTGCAGCTGAGTATCCCTACTCAAAAGGTCTATGTGACAAACCTCCTTATGAATTTGTCAAAAACCTACCACCTTGTTTGCGGGATGATCCCAATTTCCCTGGCATTGAAGTGCTCTGTGAAACCCTCGGTGACTCGTCGAAACCCTCTCCTGCTCAACCAGCTGTTTCACCATGCGATCAATGTGGCTTATGGTTGGAAAGATACTACCTAGATGTGCCTATGTTGCAATCCATAATTCATGATCTGGAAGATCAGTTGGCAAAACTCACTAGTCAGAATGCCAAGGTGCAACCCACTGACAAGAAGCAGCGAACAACTGGTTCAATTCTGTTTAAAAACGTTGAGTCCGCTATAGCATTTGTCAATTCGAAATTGGCATAGCCCGAACAATTTCGCTGGTATGACCTTCACCCATTTTTTATGACATATTCATAAACTTTGTGTACATCATTGATCTGCTCTGTCACACAAGCACGCATTGCTGTATATAATTTCGCTTGGTAAATCAAATTTTGTTATCGTTAAGGTTTTAATTAGATTTGGTTTTGATTCTATTAATAGTGATGTGGATTTGATTGTTTTAAAATCGGTTGCGATTAAATGTTCTGTTGCATCTATTATTGA
>ML808182.1:8025-21341 GCA_009831015.1 Picea engelmannii | reverse complement strand
AGTTTGTATATATGATAGTTAAAATAGTTTATATTTAGTATATTAGTTTCTTTTTTTTGTTTTATTAGTTTCTAGTTTCCTTTATTTTAGTTAGTTTCTTGTATTTAGTTATAGTTTAGTTTGTTTTATTTACTTTAGTTAGAATACTTAGCTCAGATCAATTCTCTCTTTGGTTTTCTTGAAAGACCTTAGAGCGGCCAACGGAGCCGTTAAACTCGTCAGGGTGGTCCATTCCAAACGACTTGGGTTATTTAGACAACCCCGGATCGGTTCCACTCTCCCAGTTGACGGACGATCAATTTCGCCCGTCAACAGGTGCCTTGATACCTATTTTCATTATTGGTAGGCTATCTCATGTTTGTTAACAATATACCTCAATGACCGGTAATCAAACAATGTCTCATTATGTTCGACCTCAACTCCTTTATTCACATGATGTAGACTTGCACCCTTGGCAGATAGTGTAGAAGACTTGAAGACATCACCACATGTCCACAACTTTCATGAGCTGTTTCTTCCATTTCATTAGACCAACACCTATTCGACTTCAGTGATCATGGGAGATCAGATTTTACTCCATGGTATACATATATTTTTAGATGGATTTTGAGACTGGTTTCCCTAGGCCTTGTTCATGACTATGAAAACTTTTGGCATATAATCACATTTGTATTTGCCTATTCATGGCCACAGACACTTATTTGGTGCATTTTCAACATGGATATGCATTGTATTCTTGGTATCCATGTATGCAAAGTTAGCATAGAATGTAATGAGCAATCGAGTTCATCCAAATGGTTCTCTACCACTCCACTCCTAGGTTATTTATAATGTATTTCAGCCATCACAGATACTCCTTTGATCTCACACATTAGGGGGCATCTGTTATAGCAATATTTTCCCCACCATTGCTATCTTGCACAAAGGTCCTTTTTCCATTTCCCTATGCAGACTTGTCATGCCTTTTTGATGAATCCAGAGCCAAAAATACACTTTTTTTCACATATAAGCACCCTATCTGCTATACAACATGCGTATACGTAGGCTACTCCACTGCAACCCATGTACATCGAGATTTGTGCTAGAAAATACAAAAATGGAGTCGAGTTTCCATGTCACGACATGAGATCTCTGATCCTTGGCCTTCCACATACTAGAAACATTCCGACTCGGCCCTTTAGTTGCATTTTGAAGACTATAAAAGCACAATTCCGAGCTATGGAAAAGAGGAGAAAACATTCAACTTTGAGAGAAAAGTTACTCTGGACAAATTACTTCATATTGAGTTTGCATCCCTTTGTCCCTCAAGTCTGAACAAAGTGTTCAGCCCTCAAGCTCTTTCCCTATTGTTGAGAGAACCTCATTGTCTCTCTCCTATGAGATTGCCTTTCGTGGAGGATTGAAGTGGTGGAGGCCTAGTTGGAAGGAACTTGCTTCTTTGGTTTCGAACCGTGCAGACACAAAAGTCTATAATGTTGTCACTTTTGCTGATCAATTATTAATAGAAATACTCCTTTCTCGTCCTATTGGTATCCTGAAAAAATATGATTATTATCCATGGGGATGTTTGTAATGTTTATTAAAGGATTATGTTATCTAATGTGCTAACCCCTTTATATTATCACCATGTACTTGCTATGGTTGTTTGTTGAGATCTTCTTGCAGGTATAAAGCTTTGGGTTGAAGTGCTCAATGGTGGAACATCATCGAACGTTGGATCGAGCTAGGCCTCTTTCTTATCTTGCACATTAGTTTATATAGCATACAGTGGAATTGAGTTGATTTCTGCAGTCATACTTGTCTGTTGTGGTTTACCCTTGGCCATAGAGAGTTTTTCCCTCGTAACAAGCTCGTTAGAAATTTATTTTTTATTTAATTTTCTGAACATGTCAGTTGCTGAAATAAATGAAAAGATAGAAGTAAAGTCACCAAGATGATAATAAAGACATATGAGACATAAAGCAATCCTTTATTTCATTCAAGTTCACCAAAGAGTCTTTTTCTTTACAAAATCTCATGCATAAATTTTGGACCAAAGTCAAACTTAGACATCCCTAATGGAACATTTTGGTGTATAAATATGTTCAATATATTACACTCATTTATATGTCAATCCGAGATTCATAATCAAAAGAATTGTTACACTATATGTGCTGAGAACATGTAACCTACCTATGTCTGTTGTATATAGTTTAAGCAGGACATAATTAATAACACAATACTCTGTTTCTAAGATTTCTGAATACTTCACACAACTTCAAACTTATAAGAGAAAACTGATAATAAAACTTCTCAAGCAAACAATCAGTCAAAAGTTTCTTTCTTAGGTGACAAGTCTGTTCATTCCAGGCTTATGAATTAGAGATATGAACTTAAGATCTTGTGTCCTATAGCAATCAAAAACAATGATTAACAATCAACTCCGGTCACTCTTGAAACATAAATCAACTCTAACTCTGTTCTATTCAAAAAAACCTCCTTTAGTACACAGAACAATCAACATGACTGAGAGACTTCATTATGGAACATCAAAATGAGAGATAAGTCCTCTGGTTCCTGTACCTATTGAGAACACTACAATCACAAACTCAAAATAACATTTTCTTAACAATCCCACACATCAAACAATTAAATGTCAACCTGCAGTATTAGAAAAAGAAACTATCTATTTGGTCTAGTATCTGATTACTCACACCAATTTAGAAACAATTGATTTTATGTTGAACTTTTAAAATGGATTTGAAATCATTGACAACACACCACTGTTAAATAATCACACAATCACACAACGCATATACATGGAGGTTTACCTTGGTTGGGGTGGTGGGCCCTTGTTGAACCAACAAGGTACCTCTAAAAATATAACAGACTAAAACGTTCTAATCATACTAAGAAATTGCACAACAGTTTATTTGTATTTCTTCAACTGGTAAATTGAACCAACAGTTCATCATCTCGTACATAAAAACAATGTGTATCATCTGGTTCTCACTACTTGCTTCATTACATTCATAATTTATATCCTATCGCCTATACAACATCCCTTATAAAGAAGGTGAGCCGATACTATCAAGATCTAAGGATAAGTATCAAACAATTTTTAAAATATTACAATTGGTATTCACATCGAATCTCCAGGGATGGACTTCATCCTCATGACACAAAGTGCATGAGTGATGAAGTCGATCATGATATTGAAAACTGATTTAAAGAATTCAATCCAACTGACTTCTTGGAATCTCCATCAACATACTTGTTCAGCAAGTGAATTCTAGAAATAGGGGTTTGGTACCGAAATATACATAGTCGCAAATATGAGTACCAGATTAGGTGCACGGGCAGTACCGGAATGGCGCATGACTTGGTACCGGAATGGGCAGAAGACTTGGTACCAGAATGGCTTGGTACCAGATTACGCTGTAGCTTGCAGTACCAGAATGTTGAGGTACCAGAATAGACTTGGTACTGGATTACACTGTAGCTTGTAGTACCAGATTAAAAATGCTTAGGAGTCAAACGATTAGGATCATACAAAATCAATCATTTAATCGAATTAACTAAAAAAACTAAACAAATCACACCTTAATCATAGGTTACCTCTCTATGCACATGAACGAGGTCATCAGGTGTACTTATGGAGGAAACAATCAAGTATATACTTATAGCATAGGCAAAATAGGTTCAGCTACAGGGTAATATAAGGCATTAGAAGTGTCAAAATTGAGACTCAACATTTCCCCCATTCTAAAGACATTGCATGTCCCTATGCAACAACATCAAAACTGATATTCAAAATCTTTCTGCAAAATTAAACCATTCCCCATCATTTCTCTGGCTGTAGAATGTTAAAACCAGAAACTTCACTCGTCAATTCCTTCTTAATTACTCTGGTGTATTGGATCAATTGTAAGATTTTGTTGAATTTATAAGAGACCTCTGCATTCTGTTCTTTTAATTGTGCATTTTCTACCTTAATATGCCTATCCAGTACCTGGTACTCTGCAACTTCTTGTTTTAGCTTCCCAATCTTCACTATCAATTATTGTTTGCTCAGAGATTTGTCCGGACTGGATGTGGTTGTTTACTTAATCACCTCTTCGTGGGATTCCTTTTCCTTTCTCAGACCCATCAAAGTTTATGTCACCAACCCTTCTGTCTCACTAATCGTAGCTCCATAACCACTTCCTTTTTCTGGAGAATTAAGGATATCAATGGGTTCTTCTTAAAAAGAAGGCATATGTGGAACTGTTGTTTTCTTAGCCATGCTTCTGGTGGTCCTTCGTATTGGGGGTGAGACTCCTTCATATTTGCTGACAGGGGTGGAAGTCTCCTCAAACAACTTCCTCTTCTTCATTTTAATAATAGTTGTAGGCCTGGACACTTGTTTCTCCTGTGTCGATTTGATTTTTATCTTGAAGGACTGGAGTGTGGGTTTTGGAGTCTGCCCCTACTGATAAATCTTTATTTCTATTCTATAAGATTGAGGTGTAGGTTTAGAAATTTGTTTCTTTCGAGCCTTGCCCATTTTGATCTTTCCTTTGTTTCCACTTGTCATCCTAGGAGTTTCTTCTAACTCATTAACCGGTTTTTGAGGAGACACAGTAACTACCTCGGGGGTATTTTCCAAATCCTTAACTGATTCTTGAGGGGGTTCAACAGTTTCCTCATAGATATCATGTGAAATATCATGTTGATTTGTCTTCTTCTTCTTTCATTTCTTACTCTGTGACAATTGATCTTTAGGACTCAAGACTGAGCTGGTTACTTTAGACTGGGCATGCTTCTCCTTCTCAAATGAGGTGGACCCTTCTAGGATTCATTCTACTGACACACCCTCCTTTTGACCTTTTTCCTTGCTTTTCATGTTGAGGTCATAGATCTTCTCCAATTGGATGGTTGGTTCTGGTGATAGCTCAATGGTTACTTTAGGAGCACTGTCCAAACGTTCCCCTAGCTCAAAGTCTTTCTTCTATCTTTTAGCTTTTGGAATCGAGATATGACTTATTTTATGAGATTGGGTGGCTTTATTCTTTCTGGATGTAGCAGGATGCCCTACAACATACTTTCCTTTATCAAATCTATTAATAGGCTAGGATGAGATGGGTGTAACAATGGATTCCTTTTTTATGGATGTAGTAGGTTCCCCTACAACAAACTTTTCTTTTTCTAATCCCTCAATAGGCTGGGATGAGCTGGGTGTAACAATGCCTTCTTTACTCCCTGATGCCTTCATTCTGTATTTCGTTTCCTTTCTGCTTGACCCCTCACTGTGCATTCCTACTTCCTGTTCCTCCATAGGTTTAGACATCCCTTCTTGAGCAAAATTCTATTGGAGTAGTTGCTTCCAACTACCACCTTGTGTCTTCAAGGCATGAACAACCAAAAGTTTTATTAGGCCCTGGTGATGAAGGCTAGTTTCAGGTTTCTTGGAAGCTTATTTCACTCCTCTCACCATCTTATTTAAACTCATCCATAGGAAGTGAGGAAAATCAATTTGTGGCCCTCCTTCAAATTGTGATAAAAGCTTCAAATGATAAATGAAGGTTACTGTATACCTCACTTCGCAGGTGATAAATCTCCGCAAACTCATGATCATCATCCAATATTCCTCTTTGATGTAGCTTTAAGGAATTCCCTTAGTCCAATAAGGGTTTGGATGTTCTGACTTGATTGACAAAGCTTCCTGTCAATGATAACCCTATTGAAGTATTTTTCTCCAGCTGAAAGGAGTCCTGTAGATTTTTCTATGGTGGCCTCCAAAATTGTCAACTTCATATCTCCAAACTACACACTTTCTCCATCATATGTCTATGTAAAAGCAAGAGAGAATCCTTCATGATGGCCTTTAAATTTCTCCAAAAATGGGACCCAGCGAGCTTGTTCATATTTTTCCTTGCAAGCTTGATATTTTGATGTTTCCCTGTATAATTGAAATACGGGCTCATTCCTGTCAACCCCCATGCTAGCTTAAAAATGGTTCTTTAAGGCATATGAGGCATGGACAGAGGGTTGAGGGTTGAGTACTGGATCAGGGCAGACTGTGGTGGGGTACCAGAATAGTGCAGACTGTGATGGAGTACCAGATTAGTTCAGACCGCAATGGAGTACCGTAATAGGTATTCAAAGGATACAAAGGCACGAGATCATAGTATGAATGCAGAAAGTGCGATAGTAAAAAAGGAAAATAACGCTCTTCTGGATGGCATAGTCATCCATATGAGAGTTTACAAATTGAGATTCGGTTTACAATGGTCACATCTAGGGTAATGATGACAAGGTAAGACCAACCGAATTCATGAATGACTTATAGATTCGCATGAGAGTTGGCGTCAGATAATATTCACGAGAGTGTTGGATAATGATGACAAAAGACGTGGTCGTTATGACCAGAACTGGTGAGTATGATATCGACTGACATTATCGTAATCATGGTCTAATATGTGAAAATATGCGGTTTGGGTCATTCATATGGCACAGGATTGAATCATGGGAGTATGATGTTTAAAAACGGAAGGCATGAAATATATCTTGTAAGAGACACAATTACCTCATACTCTCGGTATTTCAGGCATATAGGAATGTGTTTTTCTTCATGAGGAAATGTAGACGAGGATTTTACAGAAGTTCATGGTAGGTGGTGTGTCATGATTCGAGAGTAACCATATGTTTAATGCATAACCAGTCTAATTTATTTAATAAAACGAAATTTTTTGAATCTATATGTCCTAGTACTAAAATCGAGCAGCAATTTGAAAATATGATTAGAGCTACCGGTCACCTTATTACCAGTATCGAATTACCTGAGTACCGGATCACCTGAGTGTAGAGTTATGGTCAGTACCAGAATATCGTAGGGTTCCTTCTTCAGTACCGGATGAACGCAGAGATGTTGTTCAGTACCAGATGAGCGTAAAAATGACCATTGGTACCATATGAGCACAACAAGATGGTTCAGTACCGGAATAGCGTAGAAATGACCATTGGTACCAGATGAGCCCAACAAGATGGTTCAGTACTAGAATAACGTAGAAATAACCATTGGTATCGGATAAGCATAGAGGTGAACATTGTATTCTGGTACTTGAAGATATTTTGACACAATACCTGGTGGCAGTGCCTTGTAGAAGTAGCTGGTGTTCTATGATCCGATTCAGCTGAAAAACCATGTATAGGGAACAAATACCAACACTAGATGTAGGAATTATGAGTTTACATTGGAATGATGCAGAAAATGTTTGGTGATTGGACTTCCAAGTTCAGTGACAAGAGGGTATTCTAGAATTGGATGACCAGTTGTTGAGATTTTAGAACCCTCCTCTTTTGGAACCAGGCTGATCACTGCTCCTGTTGGCACTTCCTTTTTATTACAAAAATAATAATCCTAACTACTATTTTTCTGTGGATTTTTATCTAGCCCAGATTAGTTAATGCTCATCGGTGTTTTCAATTTTAAAGAGTCTGAAAAACTTAAAGAAAACTCTATATACCATATTGTGGATTTTTCTTGAGCTCATGCCAGTTCCTACTCGCTGGTATTTTCAATTTTAAAGAGTCTGAAAAACATAAAGAAAACTATATATACCATCCTGTGGATTTTCTCGAGCCCGGGTTAGTTCCTTCTCGCCAGTGTTTTCAATTTTAAAGAGTCTGAAAAACTTAAAGAAGACTCCATCTGGTAAATGTCCTCCTTATTCATTTATCTACATGAGAACACAACCAATTTTTTGTTTTTGTTAGTTATATCAGAAAAATAAAAGAAAGGTTCTATCTAACGACACACCTATGTACATAGCTAAATTAATTAATGCAATTGAACTTACTGTGGTGGGTCAGCAGGAGGAGAGATCCTCTTGCTTACCAATTGCATTTCAGAACTCTGAAGAACATTTTTGACAAAATCCTCTTTTGATAGAGGCTTATGATAAACCTTCAGTCGATGCCCATTTACGACAAAGAGAGTCTGATTCTCATCAATGTTCTGTATCCTTACTGAACCATTGTCATAAACTGTATCAACCTCATAGGGTCCCAACCATCTAGTACACAATTTACCTTTAAAAGTTTTGAACCTACTATCATATAGGAGGGCCCAATCACCTGACTGAAAGGACTTATTTTTGATGTACTTTTCATGCCATTTAGTCCTTTGCTCTTTTATAAGGGTGGTCCTTTGTAGATAATCTTGTCTTATCTCATCTAGCCCATTTAATTGTAATAACCTCTATTTTTGAGCTTCATTCAGATCCATCTCGAATTGTATGGTAGTCCTGAAGGTTTTTACTTGAAATTCTATGGGATGTAGTACTTGCTTCCCATACACCAACTCATAAGGTGTATGGCTTGTTGTATTTCTCCAAGTTGTCCTATAGGTCCATAAGGCCTCAGGAAACCTATCAGCCCAGTCTTTGTGATGCAGCTAAACATTCTTGGTGAGGATAGCCTCTATCACCTTGTTGGTTCACTCCACTTGTCCGTTTGCTTGGGGGTGATAAGACAAAGATTTTTTGTGTTTGATTCTGTATTGTTTAGTAAGAGTCTTAACGAAATTTGAGGTGAATTGTGTTCCTTGGTCAATGAATATTTTCAGAGGTACACCGAAACGAGTAAATATTTCTTCAAAGAGAAAGTCTACAACAGATTGTTCATTAGCCGAATACAAAGCCTTAGCTTCCACCCACTTGGTTACATAATCTGTGTAGACTAAAATGTACTTCTTCCTGCGAGACATGGGGTTAATAGGTCCTATGAAATACAAATCCCATTTTTCAAAGGGTTCGATCACTACTTGGGCTTCGAGAAGAATTTCATCGACTGCGATAGGTTTTCCCATTCTTTGGAAACCATCATAGCTAGCCACATATTTCTTTGCATATTTAAAAATGGTTGGCCAATAATAGCCGGACTGTAGAATCTTTTATGCTGTCCTTTTGTCAGCAAAACAACCTCCACATGGACCATCATGACAGGCTCTGAAAATATCCTGCATATCATCCTCCCGAACGCACCTTTTGATCACCAAGTCAGGTCCAGTTCGGTATAATTAATCATCATGCCACATATAATTAACACTTAGCTGGACAATTCTTTGTTTCTCTCGGGAGGGCAGGTTTTGAGGTAGATTTTCTGTTACAAGATAGTTGGCTACATCTACATACCAAGGAGTGTAAGTACAAATAACAAATAGATTCTCATCCGGAAAATCATCATCTACTGGAGTATTTTCACCTATATGAATAAGTCTAGACAATAAATCAACAACTAAATTATCTCTTCCAGGCTTATCAATGATGGTGATATTGAATTCTTGTAGTAATAACAACCGTCTAGTCACTCTAGCATTTGTAACAGGCTTTTTCATTAAAAATCTGATGGCTAAATGGTCAGTATGTATAAAGAATTCATATCTTGTTATATAGTGTCTAAACTTGTTGATGGCATGTACTACTGAAAAAAATTCTTTTTCCGTGACAGTGTAATTTACTTCAGTAGGTGAGAGATTCTTGCTGACAAATTATATAGCATAAGGAATCTGGCCTTCTCTTTGTCCTAAGACGACCCCCAAAGTGGTATCTGAGGCATATGTGAAAATATGAAAAGGAAGAGACCAGTTTGGTCCTCTCAAAACATGGGCACTTGACAACTTTGTTTTCAAGATTTCAAAGGAGATTTGGCATTATTCATTCCAACAAAATTCAACATCTTTTGTCAATAGTTTGAATAGCGGGGTAGCTAGGTTTGTAAATTTTTGAATGAACTTCCTATAGTAAGCAACATGCCCTAAGAAACTTCCGACTTCTTTCTATGAGCTAGGGATCTTGATTTGGGAAATAATGTCAATCTTGGCAGGGTATACTCTTATTCTTGTACTGGAGATGTGGTGACCTAGAACAATTCCTTTAGTGAGAAACATTCTATACTTTTCATGATTGAGTGAAAGGTTAGTTTCTTTACACCTAACCAATACTTTCTCTAAATTGCCCAATGCCTGTTGGAAATCATCCCCGTATACTGTGAAGTCATCCATGTAGACTTCCACACAGTCATGGGTCAAATCAGAGAAAATGGCCAAGACATCCCTTTTAAAGGTAGCATGGGCATTACACAATCCAAAAGGAAGAACCCTATAGGAATAGGTCCCCCAGGGGTAGGTAAATGTGGTTTTATCTTGGTCTTCTGGTGAAATTTGGATTTGATTGTAACCACTAAACCCATCCAAGAAAGAAAAACACCTTTTCCGAGACAAAGTGTCCAAGACCTAGTCTATGAAAGGCAAGGGAAAGTAATCTCTATAGGCAGCCTTGTTTAATTCTCAAAAGTCCACACAAATCCTCCATTTCCCATTTTTCTTAGGTACAATAACTAATGGGGAGACCCACTTGCTATTTGATATAGGGTAAATGAAATTGGCTTGCAGGAGTTTCTGGAGTTCTTCTTTCACTATGTCTTTCAAGGATGGATTCATTCTTCTTTGGGGTTGCCTAACATGTCTGATTTGATCGTTAGTGTAAATATGATGCATATAGGTGTCTGGGTGGATCCCTTTCATATCAGAGTAATCCCATGCAAAAGCACCAGATTTCCCTTGAATCATTTGTATCAAATTTTGTTGCTGATCTGTTTCTAAGCTAGCATTGGTATACAAAGATTTCCCTGAACTGATTGCAACACCCTGAATAGTTGATTCTTTCCCTTCATCTATTTGTGAAACAGTGGCTACTGTAGAGGTGGAGGGGTGCCAAATTTATTGGAATTCAGAGCTAAATATATGTGTATATTTAGGAAAAGATTGAGTATATTCAATGAATGTTGAATCAACCAAGAATAGACTCAAAATTTGTTCTTCAGTTTTCTCTTGAACTCCTTTTATTTGTTCGAGTGTTAAAAAGGGTTGAGTACAATCCTCCTCCCCATAGGGATTCTCCAACCAGAGAGGAAGTTCAGTGGCTAGTTGGGAAGGGGGAAAAAGGATAAGTTTTTGGCTTTGAGTGCAATGGGAAATTGTCATCTCTCCAGATTGACAACTAATAAATGCATCAACAGTGGCCAACCAAGGTCGGCCAAGTACTACTGGATGTCCTGGTTTGGAGGATTTGGGATGAATCACTAAGAAATCCATAGGGTATTCCCAAGAAGCCAAGGTAACTGTTATATCATCTAAACTTCCTGCTGGGGTGATGACTAATTTTTCTACAAGCTTCAATAGAGTTTGTGTTGGTCTTAGGTGATCTAGTTGCAGTGTTTTCATAGTGTTTACTAACATAACATTTATTGCTGCCCCTAGATCAATCAGTGTGTTTGGTAAAGAAACACCGTTAATTTCTATGGTTACCACTGGGTTTCCTAGATCACTATACTTGGATGAGATTTATGTTATAAACTCTGACAACTGTCCAACCACTTGTATGACAGAAGGCTCCTTCCTCTTCCTCCCTGGCTTCTTAATGCAAAGATCCCTTACAATTTTAGCATAAATAGGTATATCCTTGATGGCCTATAATAGGGGAATATTCACACACATATTTCTAAGTTCAGTTTCTAGATTATATCCTTGAGGTTCCTCAGATTTCTTCACAAGTAGCCTTTCTGGATAAGGAGGAGGGTTTGTTTTCTGAGGTGTTTCTGTTGCATGAGAATTGGGAGGAGGAGTTTCTTGTTGTACATGGGTTTTTCTTTATTCATTTAATTGATTAACCATTTGTTCTTCTCTTTGAACTGTTTGAATATCTATTTGTTCTTCTTCTTGATTTGTGTGACTATCTACTTGTTCTTCTTCTTGAATAACCAAAGTAGAATTTGTTTTATTTACAACCCTCCCTGGTCTTAATTCAATTCCATTAAATGGAGCTGGAGTTATTACATAAGTGGGGAAGGTTTGTACTTCAAGGTTTTGTACAGGTTGTGTAGGCCTGTTATTCGGATTAGGGATAGGTTGTGCAGGAATAGGGGTAGGCCAAGGAGGGTTTTGAATAGGTGAAACTTACATTTGTTGCTGCAAATTTGGATTCATAGGTAGTGCAAGTTGTTGTTGTAGCTGTGGGGATGGAGGAAGAGTCGGGGGATTAAATCCTTGGATCAACTGAGAAATATTTGAAGGGTATTGTGGGTAGGTGGGAAAATTTGCTGGCTAAAAGGTAACATTCCCATATACAGGCCCTCTCCATACTTGTTTCCAAGGTTGGATTTGTGGCTATTGTGGTGACCATTGAGGATAAGACATTGGAGGTACCCATTGTTGTTGTGAATATTGTGTAGTAGGGTCTGCAAACATATTGGGATTTTGTTGTCTCCATGGCCTCTTAGGGGGGTATGATGTTTCATGAGGTTCTCCTCCTCCCTTGAATATGGATTTAATTCTAGGTAAATAAGGGCACTCATTGGTAGGGTGATCCTCTGTACATAGGCCACAAATTTAAATAATATTAAGGGGGCATTCCTTTTTAGGATTCTTTTTCCTACACCGATGACAGAAAATTGCCAAAGCAACATTTTCTTCCGCTTGTTTCCTTTTAATTTTTATGGTATCAAGTTGGAAATTGATGGTGTTTAGGATTTTTGTTTTGATGTTTTCTAATAGATTCCCCAATTCAATCCTAGTAACACCTCTTGATGTGTGTTTAACAATTCTGTTTGTAGGATCCCTTACACTTTTTCCAATTTTGGCTTGACTACGGGAGTATCTTTTACAATACTCTGCTGTGTCTGCAAATGGATTTTGGTACACATCTCCATAACTCATGAGGTTTAGTACTTTAATGTAGTCATCCCTCACACCCTTTAGGAATATAGTCCTAACTATAGCTGTGTCTAAGGAAAATTGCTTAGTCTTTTGGTAGTTGTATAGGAACCTCTCTAGGTAATCTTCCAAGCTTTCTTCCTCAGATTGCTGCATTTGAAATATATCATTCCTAGTATCCCTAGGTCTACAATAATCTTGGTATTTCTGGAGGAAAGTCTCCTTCATACCATCCCAAGATAAAATAATGTGTTCTCCTAGGCTCATAAACCACCTTAGTGCTGAATATTTTAGGGTAGATGGAAAGAGTTTTAATTTTTGTGCATTATCAATGTAATTATAACTTCTACATAGTATATCAAATTCAAACAAAAATGAGTCAGGATCTTCTGTTGACATACCATGGAAGTGAGGCAGTGAGGACAATGGAATGTTCTTCATAGCAACGTCTCTGGTGATGTCTAGTATGGGTAATCCAAATGTCTCTGTTTCATTAGCTGCATTTCCTTCCTCTTCTTCCATATCTCCAAATATTTTGTAGGGTGGTGGTGATGTCTCTCCACTAAGTGATGGTTCAACCACT
>ML808181.1:143675-179852 GCA_009831015.1 Picea engelmannii | reverse complement strand
CTTATCTAAATTGTGGTTGAACCAATATTGTTACTGGAGGGTGTGCTACATAAGTTATATGCACAAGAATGTTGTTTCTTTTTTCTATTTTTTATACATGTGTTTCTTTAAATGTACATTGATATATGTGAAAGTTATGAATAGTACATTACTAAGGTTGAATTGCTTTAAGGAAAAGTACATGGGGCGCATTTACTAAAATTTCCTTTCCACACCTAAGTTAGTTACATTATACGGGGAACCATAAATAGAAACCATTATGAAACTCATAGAAAACCACGACATTTACTTCACACAAGTGCTAAATAGCCTCCATTTTTTCAAAAATCCAAGCAAATCAATGTGCCATAAATGACTTGGTTACCGTGCAAATTACTTGTCTTGACAGAATCCGCAGTGTGAAACGATTGTGAATGCCAAGGTACAAAAGTGCGGGATTGTGGGATGATCAGTGCTATGAATTATCTGCACAAGGGTTTTAAATAGAATTAGAATTCATCTTGATTGTTCGGGCCATATACGTGTGTGGAGAGTCTAGGTGCGGAAAATATAGGTGGCCACAGTGCAGGGATATGGTGATGGAAAAACACTACGCATGACATGAAAAACGACCCAGTAAAAAGGATTTTGACTAAGAAATCTTTGAAAAATAATGCATTGGAAGAAGAATTTTATACAAGATTTGCTTTAAGAATTTTGTACTAGACTAGCCCGTACATGCAGTACTAGCACAAATTTAATGCTCCTTTATTCTTCTAACTTCCATGCCTTTGCAAATTTTGTATAAAATTCTTGTGGTAATAGATTGTGTTTCAAAATTTTCCTTATCAAAAGGCATTTTTATGTAGAAATTATTAACAGTTTGTACAGTGCTTTGTGTTGGTTGTATACGTCGGCTTCGGCCAGCCTTATCTACTGCATGTGTGCACTTCATGAGGGATATTTATATTTTCAATACCAAATATCAATTTATATTCTTTCTAAATTGTCGTTGAAAAAATATTGTTACTAAAGGATGTGGTGCATAAGCTATGGGTACAAAATCGTTGGTTTCTTTTTCTATCTCCTATGCGTGTGATTTTTCAATGGACTTTGATACATGTGAAAGTTATGAATAGTACATTATGTAGGTCAAATTGTTTTAGGGAAAAGTGCATGGAGCATGTTTACTAAAATCTCCTTTCGATGCATGAATTAGATACGGAATATAGGGTATGATAAATAGAAACAATTAAGCAGGCATAGGAAACAATTTATTTCTAGCGCCTTTCCAAAGAGTTCATAGCATCCATAGTTCTACATTATGCACCACACAATTCTGACAAGGCGTGCAATTTGCACCATATGACCTATTTACAATATGTTGATTTGCTATGATTTGCTATGATTTGCGAGCAGCGAGTGGAGATTTAGACATTCATAACTACTACAAAAAAAATGTCCTAAGTTTCAATGGACTATTCAATGTGTCTATATATGGTTACTTGTACTCTGAACACAATTCACAGTTTGAAAACAAGTTTTAATAAATCGACGTGACCTTCACAGTGAATAACCTATCTTAAATCATAGTCCAAAAAATTCATAGTATTCACCCCTCTTCACTTCAGTGCCCTATTTTCAACTATTGCCAACATAATTCATATTCCTTATTCCTCTTCATTTTTTTGCTTTTGCACTTCGGGGTAGTGTTTTTCTCTCAAAAATATCCAAATTAGATACATTTTTACTTTGCAACTTATCACACTACAAGTAGGATTTTTCTATCACCACATCTTTGCAGTGCACACAGACATATCTTCATCACTTATGCATCCTGCAGAGATGTCTCCCACACAGGCAAGAGTTGAGTCTATTTTCATCTTGTGTGCATAGAATCCATGACTGATCCATCTACATATGCACATATCCAAGCCTATGCACTTCTGCATTTCATGCAACTATATCTTTAGCACTCCCGCATTTTGCACAGATATATCCCCCGCATAGACAAGACTTACTATATTTTCAAAAATTGTGTGGAGAATTCAAACAACTCACGACATCACAATCTCCTACCCTCACACTCCCGCAATTTCACATTTTAATACTTCAAATAGTTGCAAATTTAAATCTATTTGAAACCCAGACAAGAGAGTAGAACTTGCATTTCAATCGATTTCCTGTGTATGTAAATTTAGGATTCATGGTAATGCGGACCAAGAAAAGATACTATAATTGTTAAGTGTTTTCAGTTTTAATCAATTGTTCATTGCATACAAGTTACTAAACTAGGGCATAGCGATATAAATTTTATATTTTGAAATCTTGGGACGGATGATGTGTTAACATTTTTCTTTACAAAGACGTGAAACAGATGACCTGGAAAACAAATTAACTATGGCATGTATCTTATTACTAGTTAAAGCATTTAAAGTGCGTTGGAACAGTAGAAGAAAATGGTTGGCGAAAGCCCATGGAAAAAAGAATTTAGAAACACAAATTTTGTGTTGAGAAAGAACCGAGGAAAATTGTATTGAAAGCTTTCATAGTTTTTCCAGATCTGTAATAATTGAGCTGAAGCTGGAAGCTTGTGGAGAATTTGTGCCATATATAAATTTTAGTGAAACTTCTACAATTCACCAAGTTTTCGGTTTGATATTTAAATGTCATAGGAGTATGCATGTATGTCAAACAAATAACTTGTCCTTTGGAACCTTTTTCAAACACTCGTACACAAAATGCTATGCAACAAGAGAAATATTTCACTTAATGCAACAATAAAACATCATGTTTTTTTATTGAAGTTCAATTACATTTGGTTCTATATAGGGGAAATAGAATATTATTATTTTTTTTTATTATTACGAGACATTTATCATAGATATAGTAGAAATATTAATAAATTTAGTTACACCAACTTTCTTAAATTAATATAAAGTACATTGTTCGTTCGATGCCGGGCCACAACCAGGCCAATACATAGATCAACATTAATATCTGAAAGTAAACCAGATATAGTTGTATTTTTTGTGCAATGATGGTGCGAAATTGTTTCTAGCAATAATTTATGTTGATGTGAATAGACGCATATGGCTTTTGTAAGAAACATCATTTTTTTTAAAGATATCAAGGCTAGACCACAAATTCCATGTCAACGATAATTCTAGAAGCATTAAATGGAAAAACGTGTTCAAATTGCAATCTAGCACTAATGACAGTATATGAACATTGACCCCAATAATAATATATAAAAATCTAGTGCAATGTCCATTAAAATTTTGACATAATTTAATTGAAAAAATTCAATACAACGATATTGCAATCTCACAATGTTCAGTAAATACTTTGGACTCAAAATGTACTTAAAATGCACATGCGATTGTTTTTATTTAATAACTATATAGGTAATATGTATATACATTGTATATGTTATCACACATCAACATTTAGATCAATATAAAAAATAATTAAATTATAGTTCTAGTACCTACACCAAGAAATCAAAAAGCAATACGTAGAACTCATTGCACATTCAGGATGACACTATATTCATCTAATGTCTATCCCATATGTAGTACGACACTATCTTCATTTAATGTAAATTTTCCATGCACTCAAAAATCACGCAGCATGTAAAAAATATTTGGTTTCTTTTGAAAATATATTTCATATGGCATTTATGTCAAGCCAGGAAGCAGCTCATGTAGTATAGGTTCCCTAGAAATGTATTGCACATTATTGATGTCCATTGTGTGTATAAAAACACTATATATATATATATATATATATATATATATAAGGGCATCTCTAATTACATCTCACTCATTCAAACATTGCATTTATTATCAAAGCATATGACCATGCAAGGGAGTTGCAAATTGCACAAATAGATTAAAATGGAGTTGAATATGCATTTGTTGCTATCATTGTATGTCTGACCTGTTTATACAGTACAAATCTTAGTAATTTAAACTATATATGTGTGTGTGTGTGTGTGTGTGTGTGTGATTTCAAATAATCTTGTACATGAGATTTGTACATAGACTTGGCAATCTATACTTACAACGTTTGTTGAGCCAATTAGTTTTTTCAGATATATGACTTATTTTGTTGTGAGTTCTATTATAAAATGTTGATTGTGTTGTGTGGAACACCTTTTCTTTTACATCTCTCCTCCTAGTTATATTTTTAAAAATCAAAATCAAATTTTTCCCTTTTGCAATTGTTGTTCGAGTGAAGCAAAGAAATTTCCATACGTCTCAAATAGTTGCAACTAATATATAAAATAATGTAATTGTTACATAACTTGAGCTATGATATGTTAGCATATAAACGAAAGACAATTGACCATGGAAAAGCATATTTTTGCTTTGTCATCCTTCACGTTTCCATGTGTTATATGCAAACTGTACTGTGATCCAACTTTTCTAGCGAGGGTGACAACAACTCCAATAGTGCCAATTGGATACATGTTTGTATTATTTGCAAATTGTTTGATTGTTGTTTGGTATGAAATTGTATTATTTGCATATTGGAGGCATTGTCTTTATGGCACTTGATTCAAGTAGCGATATAACATGATCACAATCACCACGTTCATAGCCAAGTTTTGGTAGAATCTTGAAATTTTTAATAGATATTCTAGCTTCGGGAACAATATTTTGCTCATATCTTTCAATGAGGTGTGCAAGAATAGTCAATGTAATTTTCATCATGTCATTTTCATCTGTCATATCAACATGCAATATTTTGCGTGATCTATTCACTTTATCCAAATATGTGTTGTAAACAACCATCATGTCTCCGGTGAATATTTTTCCAATTCTCCGACTGTTCATGTCTTCTACTAATAAAATATTCTGAGTTGCAGAGCTGCATCATTGTATAACAATTACAGAAAACAAGCAATGTGAAGAAAAATTTACATATATTTCTTACCTAGTTGCACAACTTACTTTTTTGTATACATACATTTCCAATTTCTCTTGTTGCACATGGATAGTTGCTTCAACTGTGTCTGTTACACTTGACTTTCTAACATTTATTGCTTCAAGTCCATGTATACCTATTTTTCTTGAACTGAACATAGCAATTTTCAAATTTCATAATCGACGAACTTTTCAATTGTTTCCTAATTAATTTAGTAAGTAACTAGAGAGTTGTGCATTTAATTATCAATCTGAGGTCGTATCTTACTTACGAACTATCATGCACCGTATATGCAAGTATAGTGTTGTAATTTCCAAGGAGTTGTATTACTTTCGATAGCACATCACAAAGAAAGACTCCAAGATACTTAATTAAGTCACCAATCTATACTACTTAAATTCGTATTTTGCGAGGAAATAAATGTCACACTTGCAAGAAAGTAAATCACACTTGCAAAAAGTAAATCACACTTTGTGAAAAGTGAATCACACTCATGGAAAGTAAACCACTCTTGCGGAAAGTTATCACACTTTTGGAAAGTAAATCACACTGCAAAAAATAAATCACTCTTTACGGAAAAGGAAGCTACACTGCTACCCAAGGATGACTTGTTGTAACATTTATGTGATTGCACATACAATGAGATGAGTTAAAAACACATTATCATTCGATACATAAGATTGTGACAACTCATAAAATCAACAGAATATCAATCCCAAACCGTTAGAGAATAAAGTTGTCACAAATCTGAAAGAAAACAAAGTAATTGTTGCAAGAAAAGTTGCAGCAGTGAGAGTTGAATCAATGTGAGTTACAACAACATCTGTGATTCACAACCTATATTATAAATCTGCAAAAATCTAATCAACACCCGAATCACAACTACTATCACACAACATAAAGGAACAAAATACTAAATGTGTCTGAATTGTAATTAATTGTTCATAAAATATGGAATTGCAACAATATGGAGAAACAAAGTAACTATGAAATTAAATAAACAACAATGAAATGCTAATCATATTCTTAATTTGCAGGAACTACCTAACTAAGGAGGGGGGGGCTTCCCCTTAGACAAGGCACTGGATTACGAAATCAAAATAACATGAACACTTAGCACACCATCACGCATGTTATCCCCAACTCCTAGGGATAACTAGGGAGATGATGTCTCAAGGACCTTAGGTTGCACACATGGAGTACTGAGAGACAGCTTGACCAACAGTGTCCACTTTCATAGACAGAGACCCACCTCACCACCACGTCTCTAGGTTCGTCACAATGGTATCCACCACATCAGCTGGCCTCCGAAAGACATTGGTTCTTTCTCCATGAAGTACAAGTCGAGTATTATGGTGAGTGTCATTTCAATATTTGAGGCATTTGAGTTTTTTGCATCTATTTTTTTATTACTATTATGTGACGTTTGCAGCTTGGACATTATGCTCTTTTCCTTGTTTCACTTTGGTGGTTGACATTGCGCCCTAGTAAGTGGGTCACCCTTAGGGATAGGGATGCTACTGGGAGGTCATTTTGATGAGTCATCGTTCCATTCTTGACCATACTTGTCACTTTCCACACTCCATCCCCTCATATCCTTACATTTTGGGATATTTGGGTGTACTGACCCAAGAAGGGGTTTTCCCTCATTTCATGGCCAGAATGGGTTGAAGGCCCAGAGGCTTGTAGCTGGAAAAAGATAAAATAAAAACCATTAACCTTCTATATGTTCGCCCAAGGATCCCGAGGAAAATGAAACATCTATCATAAAAATTGATGGGACCCATGAAAGAATAACTAATAACAAATGCCAACTAGGGAGGGGCATGTGTGGGAATTGTTTTTTATTTCTTAGGTAGAATCCCCACACGTGTTTCCAACTTGGGGAAGCATGATATGGATAGGGTAGATTCAAGGTGGGAAATTTTTTTATTTCTTAGGTAGAATCCCCACCTTGGCTTCAACCTGGAAACATCTTTAAAGAAAAAAAGAAAATAAATGGGCTTGGAAAAAGGTTGCATTGAAAATGAAGGTACATCACACCCTTTACAAAGGCACCCATAGATGAGACACTACAACCTATTGTATGTCATGAACCCCATGCCCAAAATTCTTCCCCTCATACATGTCACCTCATACACATGAATTAGAAGGATGCCCCCTCAGGAAACACCCCTAAACTTGAGGAACGATTCACCCAATAGGTCGTTTTTTCAACCCTCCCATACCTAAACTTGGAAAATTGCATAGGGTCTTTAAGCATTAGTTTTTTTGATGAGGTGGTTTATATGTGCTTGCTTAGATGGCTCTTTTATTGATTTGATTTACTCATCATGATTCTTTGACTTGAGATCCTTGGAGGGTGTGTCCATTTTTCTTTGCAGGACCCAACTGGTGGACAATTTTGGAGAAACAAGCCTAGCTTGGGTTTCCATGGGGCTTGAAGCCCATAGGTTGGATGCCAAGGATCCACATGTCGGATCACAAAGACATGTCTTTCGAGGCCTAACGTCACCTTTGAGGAGTTGATGTCACCATTGGGGTAGGGTTTAGTGGTGATGAAGTTTATACTTGTTGACACTTTGCATGATTTTGTGGGAGAAGACTTGAGGAGGCTATAGCGCATGAGAAGGAGGATCTATGAGCCCCAACGACTTCAACCTTCTACTCCAACGACTTTCTCAAAGGGTCAAAACATCACCCTTAGAGGGGTGACGTCATTTTAGGGTTTCTATTGTGCACTTTTTAAATTTTAAAGTTGAATTAAAAATGAATTACTTTTGTAAAGGGGAAAAATAAGGGTTGTTGTCCCCTTATTTTCTGTTTACCCTAACTTAAGTGGAAAAATTATGTTTAATACATTTTGTATAAATAGAGATCATTTGTATCTCATTTGATATAGCTCTCCCATTGTGAGAAGCCTTCCTAGCTGAAATTTTCGCCCTCTTTGGGAAATCTCTTCTCTCTTTTTCTCTTGTTATGGTTTCTTCATGCTATTGGTGGAAGAAGTAGTGCACTACCTCTCTTGGTGTTTTTATATTGCATTTGTGGTGGATTTATCTTGGTAAGAGGAGGTTTATCTTGTCATTTCTTGGACTAGGTAAGGATTTATGTTGTTGATGCTTCATTGTCTGGTTACAAGTTTGATTTGCTAGATTTCTTGGGGAGTATAAGGATTTACAACCCCACCATGATCTATCATTTTTTTCTAAAAGTTATGTGTTGCAAAAGGTTTTACTAGGAGAAGTAAGAGGGTTTACACCCTCCTAGTATTTCCTAGTTAACCTTGCTTGCCTTGGGGAGTAAGAGGGTTTACACCCCCGGGGAGATAGCATTGTTAGCTCTTTATTTACTTGACTCCATAGCCCAATATCTAAAGGAACTAAAAATAATTACATTGGAGAAATAAAATATTGCATTGGTTAAAGTGAAATCTCGGGATTTTGAGGTTGTCTAAATTGGAATCAATTATATGCTTTAAATGCTTGGTTGAGCCACTAGGGCATCATATTTGGCTAAGTTCTTCTTTCTTCTGATATAAATTTTATCTACAACCATTACGGCTTAAGAAAACCTAATACAACTTTCTAATTAACTCACAAACCAACTGACAAAAGTTGCTAAAAGTTTACCCCTATCATCTACTAACCCTAGTGCACTTTTTGGGTGGATTGTTGGCAAGTTTTGATGGTTGATCTCTTGGCTGTAACAAATTGAATGCTACAGCCATAAGGCTGCAATATAATCTCTGCAATACTATTTCATTTCAACCTTGTTTCATGCTAAAGTCTTTCTCTTTCATTCTCGGGTTAAACTAGTATTTACTAGCTTGTCTCTTGCTTATTTAACTAGACTTTTAGCATCTTTATTTGCAACTCTTACTATCTTTTTGTTGTTGATATATTATTTTCTACTGCTGCAATTAGGGACAACAAGCCTAAATTTCTTTTCCACCTAACATATTACATGCATACTCGTCTTTCCTTGTGTCTCGGGCAGGTACAAATCACCCTTTACAGGTACTCATACCTTTCGACAACCATTAGCTACCACCAAGACTCTTTCCCAAGCCTTTTCGCACTTAGTATATTGACCTATAGGGGCTACACTTCCATCATACCACTTTCCATCTCATTCCCACTAGGGTCACTTGGATTCCCCACTTGAGGTGATTACTTCATCTCTAAAGTGACAGGAATACCTGCCTAAGGTGACAGTGGGTAGGTGTTCTCTTAGTTGTCGCCATTTTTTGGTTGGTTCGGGATTTTCCCAACCTACAACTTGTGCGATAACATTTTGGCGCCATTGTCAAGGAGGATTTTCAATCCTCTTCTGAACCCTAACGACACTTTGGTGAGCTATCTGAAATCCTTTTCCCTAGCTTTCTTGGCGACTCCACCCAAAGGACGTTCCCCTTCCACCCTTGATGCACTCTTTTCAAGGCTCATATGGTGACTCCACCTTCCAAGAACCCACCTTTCCCTTTCTACCCTTTGATCTCATCTGACAACTTCTTTGAAGTGTTTACTTTACCTAAGTAATGGAAAGATGTCTTTGTGGCGATTTCATGAGGCATACAAAACCTTGGATGTTCAGACTGTTAATTGATATCCAAAAAAATTCATGATGAAACAATTGATTCACATCCCTAAGTTCTATGGTGATCCATCCTCAGTCGTTGCATATGCCACCGAGTTCGTTGAATTCATCATACACTGCAACATAGAACAAGAAGATGTCATCATATGGTTGTTTCTCTTATCTCTCAAAGAAAGGGAAAGAGATCGGATCAGATATTCTTGTAGCCCCAAAAGTATTTATTCCTCATTAATCCTTATCCGAGACTTCCTCAAGCATTGGGGCCATAAAAATATTGAAGAGACTATTCAAGACCTTGAGGACATTCTCCAAGGATGCTCATTTCTTTCAGAATTTATTGAAGGTTTGAAAGAAACACTTCTTCTAAAATTTGATGAAAACACATTTAAAGAAGAATATATTGAGGATGATAGTAATGAGGAAAGTTTTGAGTGCCTCAAGGAAAAAATACAGGAAGACGATGAGTTATGTGAACAATTACTTGAACACTTCCATGATAAGGATCATGTTAAGGTTTAAGCTATTATTAGGTTTCCTTTCAATTTACTAGATAACCATAGCATAGATAGGATCACTGAGAAATACACAATCACAAGAGATACATCATTTATCCTGGGAAACCCTCATGGGGGAGAAAACCCAAAAACAATTCCTTCATATAGATAGCCAATACAATGCCAAGAGAATAAACCAAACAATACGGAAAGTCCTCTCCCAAGTAGTACGCCTCTCTCTCTCTCTTCTTCTCCAACTGCAGCTCCAAACTTGCACTTTGATGATCAAGTGAGTGAGTGAAAAAATGAGGCGTTGGCCTCTCTTATTTATACAATCTGGTAGGTGTTGAACTGAGGTGTCTTTTCACTGGCAAGGACGACTTCTCATTCTGGGTGGTTATAACCACCTTAATTTAATCTAGGGGGAGACTTCTCATTCTGGGTGATTAGAACCACCTTAATTTAATCTGGGGGATGACTTCTCATTCTGCCTATTACAATTAGAGTTTGACCAATCCAAAAAAGGGGATTTGGTCATTTACAATGCTCGACATGATCAATCCACAAAAGGGGATTGATCTAATGATTAATACATCAATAATAAATAGAATACTCTTTGCAGTTACAATATTTCAACACTCCCCCTTAACAAGAAGGGTATTCTACAACAACATCAGGTGAGAGAGAGGGCAACATCATCAACATCATATTGGAACACTGACTGATGTATCTATAAATCATCGAAATTTTTTCTCATCATCATCGTTCACAGCATGGAGCTGGATTAGTATCATCATCTTCTTTAGCATGAGGATAAAGTAATATCATCATCTTCTTTACCATGAGGGTAAAGTAATATCATCAATATCTTTAGCATGAGGCTAAACATCATCATCTTCATCATTAAAGATGAAATAACATCATCATCATCATCATCTTCTTCAGCAAGATGCTAAAGTGGCATCATCATCTTCAGCAAGAAGATGAAGTGGCATCATCAACATCATCTTCAGCAAGAAGCTGAAGTGGCATCATCATCTTCAATAAGAAGCTAAAGTGGCATCATCAACATCATCTTCAACAAGAAGTTGAAGTGGCATCATCATCTTTAGCAAGAAGTTGAAGTGGCATCATCAACATCATCTTCAGCAAGAAGTTGAAGTGGCATCATCGACATTTGCATCAACATGTATTAGTATAACACTAATACATCATCATCATCAATAACAACAACACAGCACAAAGGCTGGAGCAGCATCAACATCATCACTAGGCTGAGAGTCTTTAGCACGAGGCTGGCATCACAGCACGAAGTTGGAAACACATCATCACAGCATGAGACTGTCACATCATCACAGCATGAGACTATCACATCATCACAACACGAGGCTGGCATGTCATCAGCACGAGGTTGTCATCACAGCAATTAAGATGGCACATCATCACAGCATGAGGCTGGCACATCATCATAGCATGAGGCTGGCATGTCATTAGCACGAGGTTGGCATCACAGCAATTAAGTCGGAACATCATCACAGCACGAGGCTGGCATCACAACAATTAAGTTGTCACTTCATCACAGCATGAGGCTAGCACATCATCACAACACGAGGCTAGCATGTCATCGGCACAAGGCTAGCATCACAGCAATTAAGCTGGCACATCATCACAGCACGAGGCTAGCATCACATCAATTAAGTTGGCACATCATCACAGCACGAGGTTGGCATGTCATCAGCACGAGGCTGGCATCACAACAATTAAGTTGGCACATCAACACAACAACATTTTGTGGTACTCTGACAGATCCAAAGGACCTGCCCAGGAATCGAAAATATTCCCTAGGATATAAAATCCTAATGGAGTTACCACGTGGTACTCTGATCAGGATACCATAGTATCATCAGCACTACTCCCCCTTTCGAGGGAGGTCCTTTCGGACTATACCAAACTTGTCTCGAAAGTGCTCAAACTTTACACAAGACAGAGGATTGGTTAACACATATGCAGCATGTTCATATGTTTCAACATATTGGATTTTTATAGCTCCTCTCTGCATCATATCATGGGTGAAGTGATATCAGATATATATGTTCTTTGACTCATCATGGAACACATGGTTCTCCATCATTTTTATACAACTTGGTTATCACATAGAATCATGGTGGATTCCATCTCCAGATCAAAGAGATCGGGCAACAACATCTGAATCCATATGGCTTCACAACTGGAAGAACATGCAACAATGTATTCTTCTTCTGTCGTGCTTGGAGAAATGTTGAATTGCTTCCTACTCTTCCATGAGATCATGGCTGACCTCAGAATGAAACAACATCATGAAGTGCTCTTTCTATCAGAAACACTTCCATCTCAATCTGAATCGGTGTAACCACTCAGTCTGAAGTCATGATATCTTATATAATAGAGACCAAAATTCAACGTACCCTTAAGGTATCTCATCATATGTTTTGCAGAAACAATGTGAACACATCTGGGTTCTATCGGATACTGACTCAAGGCAAAACATATATCTAACCTCGTATTCGTTAGATACATCACTGAACCAATAATCTATCTATACATAGTAGCATCAACCAATTCTGACGAGGTATCTACCAAGAGCTTCAACTTCGTTTCCATGGGTGTGTACATGGATTTTCATTTCAACATGTCAACCCTTTTCAATTTTAACTCCATACTTCCCTTGGTTAAGGAAGATCTTCTATGTGCTCTGCCAAACTTCAAGACCTAAGAGATAATGCATTTTAGGTCTTCCATCAAACTTTGTGGTGAGCTTCTTTTGCAATATGTGATCTTTTCAAGGATACATCATCTACATATAGTAGTACCATCACTGTCTCATCATTCATAAGCTTGAGATAAAGGTTAAAATCAACTTTACTTTTGGTAAATCCCAAGCTCTTTAGGAGACTGTCAATTCTTCCATATCAAGCTCTAGGAGCTTGCTTCACAGGTACAGAGCATCCTTCAACTGGAATACATGAGTCTTTTTATATCCAATATTCAAATCAAACTTTCTCATTACATTGTACCAATCTGGTACACTTGCTCAGCTGCAACTCAATCTGCGCAATCATGTGCTCTCTGCAAAGAACTATTTGTCTTACTGCTTGAGAGTATGTCCTCTCCTCTTTCTGCAATTTTCCTTCTGGAACTGGGACTCTGCACCTGCAACTGCTCTAAGGCTGGGAATGATTGCTTCATCCTCACAGTGGTTGTTGAAATATGTGAGTAACTCCTCTTATTCTATAACGACAATAGCTTCATCTGAAACTAGAAGTGGCTCAATAACTGATACTGAAGATAGCTCTTCTTCTTTCATGGAGGTAACACTATCTTTTATCATAGTCATGTCTCCATGACCCAACTAATGTACTGCACCAACTGCCACTCAATTTTAAATATGGGGATTTCTCCCCATGCATCTCATACTATATACGAATCATGGTTGTTATGGTTGTCTTCATAAATACTGGAACTATTTCTTCAATAAGTGTCTCATCATAGTCTTCTCCCTTTTGCTAGGAAAATCCTCTGGACACACATCAGGGTTTTTACATATTCAACATGTTTGATCTGTATATATCAATATTGGAAGTCAATACTGACCTCTCTTCTAGTCTCACCGGAAGAATCCATATCCTAGTCTTTCTGACCGACTTCCTTCTCTATTACTGAAACAAGGGAATCTTCCCAGGAGATTTCATATCTCCTAGAAGTTTCTGAAGATATGATTTGATCTTATCACGACATTTGTCTCCCAGTCCTAGAATTTGTCTCTTCATCTGATCCTTTCTGAGATCATGCTTACTCTCGATTTCTTCTGAGTCTACAAGGATTTCATCATCTCTTACAGGGTATACTTGGTGTTGAATACCAAGTCTAAGTATGAAAGACTAAGTCAGGCTTCAAAAGAGTTCTGCTTCCCATCAAGGAGACTTCATTAAATTTTGAACAATTATGTTGTGGGATCTTGATCTAATGTTTGGTCATCTTTGGATCCTTCTTCTCCTTACAATTAATATTCATATGAGATAATATGAATCTCAAAAGATAGTTTCTTCTTCATATTCTTTGGTACATGAGTGTATATGGTCATGTACATAGTCGGCTTCATGTCTCATATAATATGTTGCCTTCAACAACCTTCACTATAGCTTCCTCAAGGTTATCACCTGTGACAAAGTGAGGTCAACATTCTTCTAGTGTTGTGATCAAACATTCCTCCATGGTAACCTGGAACCTGGAGTCTTGTTCTCAAGAATGAGTGTGTGTTTCTTTTCTTCCAAGTCTCCTTCACTCAAGATGGCAAGTGATTTATTCAACCTGTCTTTTGTACTAGGACAATATGCTATCTTGACAGAAGGTTGAGTTAGAGAATAAACTCTATGATCTCAAATTTAATCCATCTAATACCTTGACTTTAATTTTTACCAAAGGTTAGTATGATGGTCATAGCTACAACATGCAACACTGATCAAAATAATGTCATAACAAATAGATGCATATCCAAATAATCACACCTAGGTTGCATTATTCCTCTGAATGTGTTGGATCTTGATATCCTTCTGGATCTATGGCAAGAGATCCCTTCTCTTGCAAATACCCTTTAAAGATTAACAATTTAAACATGTGTGAGTACATACCTCTGATAGCATTTGCAGGTAGTGGCACCATCTGGTAGCAGCGGTAATAATTACCAACTCTTAAAAACTTCAAGGGTGACTGCAACTGATACCTCAACTTATACTGCAACTGCAATTGATACTGCAACTGATTCTGTAACTGCAAATGCAACTGCAACTTAGGGTTTTATGAGGAAACCCTAATTTTTCAAACTTCAAATTTTGAAATTCTGATCCAGGGGATAGATGCGTTGAGTTGAGGCGAGTAGGTTGGTACAGTCAGATTTCTAAAAATCGAAAATTTCCCCCCTAAAACTTGACCAGTGGATTTTTGGACTGGTGCTTCTGGTACTTCTGGTACTCTATGAAAACTAGGGTTTCACTTTCTAGGAGATATACCCACTGAAAAGGTGCGTTGAAGGTGCCAAAGAGTTCCTTGGGTTAGGGCGCACTTTTTTAGATGGTTTTGAGGCTAAAAATCTTCTTCAATAAAAAGATTTAATTTTCATGTACGACAACAGTGACGTTTTTCTTCTTCTTGTGAAATATGCTCTCTTCAGCTTAGCTCTGATACCATGTTAAGGTTTAAGCTATTATTAGGTTTCTTTTCAATTTACTAGATAACCATAGCATAGATAGGATCATTGAGAAATACATAATCACAAGAGACACATCATTTATCCTGGGAAACCCTCATAGGGGAGAAAACCCAACAACAAATTCCTTAATATAGATATCCAATACAATGCCAAGAGAGTAAACCAAACAATACATAAAGTCCTCTCCCAAGTAGTACGCCTCTCTCTCTCTCTTCTTCTCCAACTGCAGCTCCAAACTTGCACTCTGATGATCAAGTGAGTGAGTGAACAAATGAGGCGTTGGCCTCTCTTATTTATACAATCTGGAAGGTGTTGAACTGAGGTGTCTTTTCACTGGCAGGGGTGACTTCTCATTCTGGGTGGTTATAACCACCTTAATTTAATCTGGGGGCCAACTTCTCATTCTGGGTAATTAGAACCACCTTAATTTAATCTGGGGGTCGACTTCTCATTCTGCCTATTACAATTAGGGTTTGACCAATCCGCAAAAGGGGATTTGGTCATTTACAATGCTTGACATGATCAATCCACAAAAGGGGATTGATCTAATGAATAATACATCAATAATAAATAGAATACTCTTTGCAGTTACAATATTTCAACAGATCTCCTAGTCAAGTTTTGTGTGCAAAGAAAGAAAGAGTACAATGATATCCTTCAAAATTATAAGAGGAAGTCTACCCTAAACATGGCGTGGGATGTTGACATTTCCTATTTCGGAGTAAATTCACAGTGTGATGATATGACATAAATACTAGGAAGGCTTCCCAACACAAGATCAATCATTCTTTATGCCTGAAGAATTCTGCAAACTTGTTAGAGATCAAGATCAGGATTGTGAATTCTTTGATTCCATTGAAGATGACAAAGACTTGGTTGAAGAGAAGATCCATGAAGAAAGTTGTCAAGGGAAATAATATCCTTCGAAATATGAAGCGCTATTGTTGGCCCACTCCTTTAATGAAGACATCCAGTCTTCTATTGCTCTTGAACATCAAAAGGGGAACATGGCAAGTTATAATCCTTTTGAAAAAATTGATGATTCTTTATTCCATGATTATGGAAATGAAGAAATTTTCCAGGAGGATCTAGATGAAGTTTCTCTTGTAGAAGGCCTGAATGAGACATTGTTATCTACTCTCCCTTTCGAAGAAGATGAGGTTTCCCAGTCTTGTGAAGAAGTAATCATCTCCTATGATACAGGTGAAATCATGGAACAACCCCTTGATATAGTTGACAATCACATTGATGATTTCATAAAGGTTGGGAGACGTAGATGGGATTTTGGTCATTTCATTTTTGATAGAGACCCCATTTACGACATTGAGGGTAGCTCTCAAGAAAAATGGGTTGAGTTGTCATCATCAGAGGACTAGTCTTCATGCATGTATGATTCAGATGTTTGGAATCCTAGTGATGATATGGTTACGGATTTGTTCTAGCCCTTTGAGGGTGACTTATCGCAACATAATCAAGGTGATCTTTGATAGTCCCTTGATATGTACCTTTTTGGGGATGCATGTTTGTTCTATGAGCATTTTCAGCCATTGTGCTCAGATTTTGATAGACACTAGGTCATGGCCAACCCAGGGCACTCTGAGGTCCACACTACCAAACATAAGTACTTTCATATTGAGGCTTTTGGTGGGTATTTGCAGATAAAGAAACGACGTTTCCTAAATATGAGGGAGGAGTTTTTCTCTAGACATGAGGTTGTGCCTTACCCCATTTCCCCTTGTTTGGGAAATCAACAATTTTTCTTGGGATCTCTTATCCTTTCTTAGCCTTCAGAGAGTAGTGATTTTCTAAGTCAAGATGAAGATGAGCCATCATCTACATATGGTATCCCTCTTTAGAGATGGATTGATTAGGCTTGTGGCTACACTTTCAAGGGGATATACTTTGATGAGATGATCAGTTGGTTGCATTAGTTGTATGACTTCACCTTACATTTCAGGACCTAATCTTCAGGGCCCTAGGGCCCCAGGTAAGTAGGTAGTCCATATTTATTTCCTTGCATTTGCATATCGATTGCTCATGATATCTTAGATGCATTTCATATTTCATTTTTCTCTAATTGCATCTTGATTTCATTTTTTGTTTAGAAATTTAAAAAAAAATGCTAAGATTTTATTTTCTAGATTAGTTTCATTTTTGGTTTTGATGTATATGGACGAAGGGTGATAGAAACACCCTAGATTTTACAGTGTGATGTTTCAGTGTAGGCACATTTCTACCAGGAGATGTTGTGGTTCTCATGCACTCTACGATGATCACATATCCCCAAGTAGGAGCTAGATGTTATCCCCAACTCCTAGGGATAACTAAGGATATTTTTTCTCAAGGCCCTCAGATTGCATACATGGAGTACCGAGAGACATCTTGACCAATAGTCTCACTTGCACAAACAGATACCCACCTCACCACCATAACTCTAGGTTCATCACGTGGTATCCACTACATCATCTGGCCTTTGGAAGACATTGGGTCTTGCTCCATGAGGTACAAGTCAGGTATTATGGTGAATGCCATTTCAATATTTGAGGCATTTGAGTTTGTTGCATCTATTACTGCTTTTGATTATGTGATGATTGCTTGGAAATTATTCTCTTTTCCTTAATTCACTTTGGTGGTTGCCATTGCGCCCTAGTAAGTGGGTCACCCTTAGGGATAGGGCTACTACTAGGAGGTCCTTTTGATGAGTCATCGTTCCATTCCTGACCATACTTGTCACTTTCCACACTTCATCCCCTCATATCCTTACCTTTTGGGATTTTCGGGTGTACTTACCCAAGAAGGGGTTGTCCCTCATTTCATGGGAAGAAGGGGTTGAAGGCCCAGAGGCTTGTAGATGGAAAAAGATAAAAGACAAACCATTAACCTTCTAAATGATCGCTCAAATATCTCGAGGAAAATGAAACGTCTCATAAATATTGATGGGAACTGTGAAAGAATAACTAATAACAAATGCCAACCAAGGAGGGGCATGTGTGGGCATTGTTTTTATTGCTTAGGTAGAATCCCCACACATGTTTCCAATTTGGGGAAGCATGATGTGACTAGGGTAGAGTCAAGGTTGGCATAGTTTTTATTTCTTAGGTAGAATCCCCACCTTGGATTCAACCTGGAAACATCTTCAAAGAATAAAAGGCAATAAATGGGCTTGGAAAAAGGTTGCATTGAAAATGAAGGTGCAACACACCCTCTACAAAGGCACCCATAGATGAGACACTAAAACCCCTTGTATGTCATGAACCCCATGCCCAAAATTCTTCCCCTCATCCATGTCACCTCATCCACATGACTTATAAGGAGTCCCCCCTTGGGAAACACCCCTAAACTTGAGGAATGATTCACCCAATAGGTCATTTTGTCAACCCTCCCATACCTAAACTTGGAAAATTGCATAGGGTCTTTGAGCATTAGTTTATTTTGATGAGGTGTTTTGGATGTGCTTGCTTAGATGGATCTTTTATTGATTTGTTTTACTCATAATGATGCTTTGAGTTGATATCCTTGGAGGTTGTATCCATTTCTCTTTGCAGGACCCAGCTGGTGGACAGTTTTGGAGGAACAAGCCTAGCTTGGGCTTCCATGGGGCTTGAAGCCCACAAGTTGGATGCCAAGGGACAACATGCCAGATCACGAAGACATGCCTTTGGAGGCCTAGAGGACAACTTGGAGGACCTTTCCTAGCCCTCACATGCCAAACGATTTGCTTGGAGGGGATAAAACGTCACCTTTGAGGAGTTGATGTCACCATTGGGGCTAGGGTTTGGTGGTGATGAAGTTGCTACTTGTTGACACTTGGCATGATTTGGTAGGATAAGACTTGAGGATGTTATAGCACATGAGAGGGAGGCTCTATGAGCCACAACGACTTCAACTTTCTACTCCAACGACTTGCTCAAAGGGTCAAAATGTCACCCTTAGAAGGGTGACGTCATTTTAGGGTTTCTATTGTGCACTTTTTAAATTTTAAATTTGAATTAAAAATGAATTACTTGTGTAAAGGGGAAAAATAAGGGTTGTTGTCCCCTTATTTTTTGTTTACCCTAACTTAAGTGGACAAATTATGTTTAAGACATTTTTTATAAATAGAGATCATTTGTATCTCATTTGATATAGCTCTCCCATTGTGGGAAGCCTTCCTAGCTGAAATTTTCTCCCTCTTTGGGAAATCTCTTCTTTTTTGTGCTCTTGTTATGTTTTCTTCATGATATTGGTGGAATAAGTAATGTGCTACCTCTCTTGGAGTTTTTCTATTGCACTTGTGGTGGATTTATCTTGGTAAGAGGAGGTTTATCTTGTCATTTCTTGGACTAGGTAAGGATTTATCTTGTTGATTCTTCATTGCTTGGTCACAAGTTTGATTTTATAGATTTCTTGGGGAGTATAAGGATTTACAACCCCACCATTATCTATCATTTGTGTCTATAAGTTGTTTTTTGCACAAGGTTTTACTAGGAGAAGTAAAAGGGTTTACACCCTCCTAGTATTTCCTAGTTAACGTTGTTTTCCTTGGGGAGTAAGAGGGTTTACACCCCCAAGGAGATAGCATTGTTAACTCTTTGTTTACTTGACTCCATAACCCAATCACTAAAGGCACTAAAAATAATTGCATTGGAGAAATAAAATCTTGTATTGGTTAACATGAAATCTCGGGAATTTGAGGTTGTCTAAATTGGAATCAATTCTATGCTTTATATGCTTGATTGAGCCACTAGGGAAACATATTTTTATAGGTGCTTCATGCTTCTGATACAAAATTTTATCTACATCTATTAGGGCTGCACAAACCCTAATACAACTTTCTAATTAACTCACAAACCAACCGACAAAAGTTGCTAAAAGTTTGCCCCTATAATCTACTGACCCTAGTGCACTTTTTGGGTGGATTGTTGGAAAGTTTTGATGGTTGATATATTGGCTGTAAAAAATTGAATGCTACATCCACAAGGATGTAATATTATCTCTGCAATACTATTTCATTTCAGCCTTGTTTCATGCTAAAGTCTTGCTCTTTCATTCTCGGGTTAAACTAGTATTTACTAGCTTGTCTGTTGTTTATTTAGTTAGAATTTTAGCATATTTATTTGCAGCTCTTACTATATTTTTGTTGCTGATATATATTATTGTCTACTACTTCAATTAGGGACAACAATCCTAACTTTATTTTCCACCTAACATATTACATGCATACTCGTCTTTCCTTGTGTCTCGAGCAGGTACAAATCGCCCTTTGCAAGTACTCATACCTCTCGGAAACCATTGGCTACCACCAAGACTCTTTCCCAAGCCTTTATGCACTTAATATATTGACCTATAGGGGCTACACTTCCATCATACCATTTTCCATCTCTTTCCCCCTAGGGTCACCGAGATTCCCCCCTTGAGGTGATTACTTCATCTCTAAAGTGACAGGAATGCTTGCCTAAGGTGATAGTGGGTAGGTGTTCTATCATTTGTCACAATTTTGAGGTTGAGTCAGGATTTTTCCAACCTACAACTTGTGCGATAACAATGCGAACATGAGGAGAAGGAAAATTGTATTGCAGAAGTTCTGATTTTTACAATATGACTAAATATTATCGCTAGAATAATTCCTTCAACTCAAGGGAAGTTGATATTTTATACAATACATCTAATGTCTAAATAAAACAATGAGATAGATGGACAACCATGAGAATCATGATGTTCATATGTTTACAACGATATCACCAATTTTTAGAAAAGAGCAGGCATATGCTGACTTGGATCAATTGGGTGATGGTTGGTAGAAAAACTATTCTCCTCTTTTATTTGTCCACTTTCTTTTCATTGTATTTCCATGTGAGGAGCGATCGCTAACCGACGACTGTAATGCTGATTGATGTGTTGGAAAAATTTGTCTTGGAGTTGCAACAATAGCGGTTGTGTTTGGAATTGCAGAAGTTGTATCGTGCTCAGAGTTGCAACACTTGTAGAGGAGTTGTAGCCACTGTAAATTCTCCTATATGGCAATCTTAGTTCTATAAGGTAATAGTTTCTTTAAGAAATATGTAAGAATGGAATAAAAATGGCATATGGGAGAAGATTCATACCTAGGTAAAAAGTAAGACAAACTAGATGAGAAATATATCAAGCGAGGGTGAATAGTGGAAAAATGGTAAGGAAAAAGGTATTGAATGGGTGTTGAAACATGCCAATTTAGGCACCCATCAATAAGCACCTAACGTTGTTTGTTTTTCATGTGTACAAGAGAGTGTTTATAAATATATGCATATGTCTTGGTTGTTATCGCAGTTTGTAGATGGGAAATAGTTTAAGGAAATTTACCTTTGACTCTATTGTCGGGTGGATGTTTGTGATGCACCAGTACTAATACTTCTCTGGCTTGTCCAACTTCTCCTGCTTGCAACATGGAATATTTGAATGCTAAGCACATACAACATATTCTACATTATGTTTACATAGACATATGCCCCTCGTTTTTTTCTTCACTTTTTTTTTGGGCCAAATATTTATCAACTATGCAACACAAAAAATCACATTGCACACCACACAGTAAATAACACTGCAAAAGTGTTAATTATATCTACAAGATTAAATTGCGAAAATTCTTACAAATTCAAAAGATTTTCGAAGTGTAACAGACTCTGTGATGAACATTGACTCTTTAGCAACTTCCATGGCAACAAACTTGTACTTTTTACAAGATCTATATGCATTTGCACAACACCTAGAACAATATATTGTAATTCAAATGCATCAATAATGAATAATCAACACCACAACCATTTCATGATCTTATGGAACTGTAAAATAGTCGGACCATGGTGGAATACATTTAAGTGGTTTAGAAGCACACATAGAAAGCATAACAGTATCCTAACACCCAACACAATATTTTACAGGTAGGTTCTTTTGCATTTTTATATGGTGGCAAATTCCTCAAACACCTTGGAAGTTGTTGATGCATCAAGTAACTCGATTTTTCCTGGTACACATTAGCAAAGTAGTAGTAGTAAAGTTGATGATAGTGAAGTGTCAAGACCTTGCCTACTATAACACACACATCGAATTCATTGTGAATTCTGAAAGCATACCACAAATTAGTGTAGCATGCCTAAAGCTCAACACACAAAGTAGATAGCCAAGCACACAGTAGGTATAATTGCACATCCATCAGTAAGACATGACTTTCTCCAGCCATACATGAGAACAAGACATCTTAACAAGTCGACAGATTTGGAAGATATTAGCCAACATGCAAAGTTATGGGAAGTACATAGGAAACTGGACACAACAAGACTCTTTCATAGGTGACCCAAGGGCTACACGTCATTGAAGCATCAAGCAATTTGATCTAGCCAAATCACATAGGTATGGTGGGCATTGATAGTTATGACGCAACACTATGCAAGGAGCATTAGGAATACAACGAATCGTTTATGTTACATACAACAGTAAAGGAACCTAGATCTGAACTTACATGCATCAGTACAGGAACAATGGTGTATGGAATCAACACAAAAACATGAACATCATGACACCAATTTCTGGTCATCTTACCAACTATCTATACGACTTGCTATGGACATAGTATTCGGATCTAATCCCCATTTCTCCACAAATAGAACTCTCACCAACAGTCAATTAAGTTGTTCCACCATCCATCCAGTCATCAGGTCCATTTATACTAGGAATTCTAGTTTGACTACTAAGTCCCTGTTATCGCACAATCTGTACTTTCCCAAATCCCAAGGCAAGTGAGGAAAGATTGGCGTAACAAGGGGGTGACCTGTCACTGCCACCTTAATAGGAAACCCCTTTTTGTTTAGGAGTATTATGAGATTACCCCAAGGGAGACGTCCCTAGTGACCTAAAGGACTGATGAAACTAAGACAAGGATGCAAGAATACCCCTCTCTCAGTGGTCACTCAAGTCAAAATGTTTTTATGTCTTTAAGAGATGAAGCAAAAGTAATGGATGAAGTGTGCTTGCCCGAAACAAGACAACAAGCAAAAAATATGGCAGTTTTCAAGTACAAAATGATGTTAGTTCTTCAATAAGACAATGAAACTTTGAAATATATGTTGACTGATATAAAATTGCAACGATATGAAAGTTTACAGCAACAATAAGTATTTTATAACAGCTACAAGAAATATGCCTTGGAATTGCTTGAAAAGACAATGAAAAGTTAGCTTTTAATAGACAAAATGATAATCAATTGTCACATGCAATTTCTGAAGTGTCTAACTAGCATTAAAGGTCAATTTTGCAGAAAATTTGTTGTAGTTAGATGGTTGTAGCAATATTTTATAACGTCAGCAAATATATAAGTAAAATTGACCTTTAATGCTAGTTAGACACTTGAGAAATTGCATGTGACAATTGATTATCATTTTGCCTATTAAAAGCTAACTTTTCATTGTCTTTTCAAGCAATTTTGAGGCATATTTCTTGCAGCTATTATAAAATACTTATTTTTGTTGTAAACTTTCATATTTCTGCAATTTTATATCAGTCATCTTATATTTCAAAGGTTCATTGTCTTATTGAAGCAGTAACATCATTTTGTACTTGAAAACTGCCATATTTTTTGCTTGTTGTCTTGTTATGGGAAAGTACACTTCATCCATTACTTTTTCTTCATCTCTTAAAGACATAAAAACCTTTTGACTTGAGTGACCAGTGAGAGGAGGATATTCTTGCATCCTTGCCTTAGTTTCATCAACCCTTTAGGTCACTAGGGACGTCTCTCTTGGGGTAATCTCAACATACTCCTAAACATAAATGGGTTTCCTATTAAGGTGACAATGATAGGTCATCGCCTTGTTACGCCAATATTGCCTCACTTTCCTTGGGATTTGGGAAACTGCAGATTGTGCGATAAAATTTTGGTGTCGTTTCCGAGGAACACTGAGTCAATATTCCTCAACGACACTTTTTCGGTAAGACTTTCCCTCAAATCCTTTTCTTCACAAAGATTACCTGGCGACTCCACTAAGGGTGATCCCCTCATCCCTTTGATAATTTCAATAATATTATCTAGTGACTCCACTAATTTCAGGGAGGTATACCAATCCTCCCAGGTCTTACAGAAGAAAGCCTCCTTGAGACTCTCCTATAGTAAAATCATTGTTTGGAGGCAATCTTCCCTTCAATGTGATGTATAATGCTCAGACTCAAACCCTTAATCTGAATCAAGATAATAACCAAAAACAATGGTCATCCAAGATTTTCAAACCGTTATACATGACAAACATTATAGGATACCCTAGGCAAATTCCCTCTAGGTATGAGAAATGGTTGCCTAATTTCACTGGTAATGATGTAGTCAACGTTGAGGATCATATGAGCAATTTTTGGGCCTTTTTTTAGCTTCATCCTATCAGTGATGATGCTGAATATTTAGCTATGAAAATTTTCTCTGCTACCCTCTATGATGGCGCTAGACGATGGTATAATGGTCTCCCTTACGCTAGTATTACATCCATGGATAAATTAGAGGAACTGTTCGTCAAATTATGGAGTGTCAAGGAAGACCCTAACATGTTACTTATAAGGCTCAATAATATCAAAAAATCTGAGAATGAAACTGTTGGGAAATTTCATGATAAATTTGAAAGGTTGATACAACATATCCCGACAAGCCATCACCCTTCAAACAATTTCCTTCTCTTTATTTACACCAAAGCCTTTACAGGACCAATGGGTTATCTCCTCAGAGACAAAGATCCTAGGATGATCCAAGAAGCCCAAGATATGGCTAAAAAAATTGAAGATAACCTATCATCATCCAAAGTGGAACCTTTCTTCGCCCCAAGAGTCAAAATGAATGCTAAACCCAAGGTAGTCCACAATGTTGAGTCTGCTTCAGATATTGGCGCTAGCTTGGAAAAGTTGCAATTAACTGTAGATGGCATGGTAAAAACCCAAGAATTAATGATGAATAGGATTGTCAACTTAGAAAGAGACCAACAACAAGCTCCTAGGCCTCCTTATAAAGGACAATTCCAAAGGGGGACTCAAGTTTTCAAAACGAAAAGTGATCAAGAAGTCCCTAATACTTTAGCCCCCACAAACATGGTAGAGGAGAATCCTTGGTGCTTGCAATGTATAGAGTCACATTGGGAGCATGAATGTCCCCTGAACAATGGTGAACATGACCAAGTGAATATTATTGATCATACCATTGAGGGCCCACAATGTTGCCTAAATATCACACTTGAAGAACATCAAGAAGGCATAAAGGAACCATCTAGGAAGTCTAGAATGGAGGTGATAAATAATATTGATCAAGAGTCAAGAGAGAAATTGAAAAAATAAGAATTCCAAGTGTATACTAGACAAAAACGAATGAACCGACCTCTCTCTATAGGACCTACAACTTCACAACCAAAACCTCCGCCTATGAACATACTTATTCCTAAGAATTCTCCTAAAGCTAACAAGATTGACTTAAATTTTGACTTAGAAGGTGCATTGGAAAAAATGCATGTGACCATTCCATTGAGGGAAGTTATCAAAGTTCCATCTATGAAAGAAAGGATCGAAAAAAATTTCAACGTATCAGATGAACCAATGGACCCTCCTATTATGTTACAAGCAGGCCATTTTAGAGTTTAGTATGATGGACACCCACCCTTCTTCACGACATTACTAGTGAATAACAAATGTCTTAACAACTGTATGCTTGACTCAGGAGCAGGTGCTAACATGATGTCTTTGAAAGTCATGGATAAGTTAGGCCTAAAGGCTACACAGCCTTATAGGAATGTATGTCGTTTTGAATCTAGGGCCATACCCACTCATGGGGTAGTTGAGAATGTTGAAGTATGCCTTGGTAAATATCCCGAGAGAGTGATCCATATGGATATTGTGGTGGTGGACGTCCCTGATGTGTGGGGGATTCTTTTGTCCAGGAATTTTGTTGCAATGTTGGGAGGTACATTAGAGATGGATCTAACCTACATCAATTTACCTATGAACAATGGGACAATATAACGCCTTCCAAATATGAAAATGGCCAAGGCCCATGTACAATAAATTAGAAATGATGTTGAAACTAGTGAGACACATGAGTTGATCAAGGAAAACCTTCCTATATTTTCTCTAGAGGAGTTTCCTTTCACTTCAGAGGAAGATTTTGATGAGATACAATGGCCAAATAAGGAAGAATATCAACAACTCTTAGATAAATATAAGGACAAGGAAGTTGGAACTGTCAAGTTACTAAATAAAGGGGGTGATAACATATTGATCAAACCAAGCCAACAAGAATTCCTTACAGTTGAATCCCACCCTCCTCTCTCAAGACATTATACTAGGGTTATACAAGAAACGACCAAGTTTGAAGCAAAAGAGTATCAAGAGGGAGATACGATCTAGATGTGGGACACAAAGAAAGGAGAGCCTACTAATGTTAAAGGGAATGTGCAATTTTGGCTTGGACCTTTCAGAATCAGAATGAAGTCAGTCGACGATGCCTACTATGTATCCACGTTGGAAGGAAGACAACGTCCATTACCAGTTAGTGGACACCTCCTTAAACCCCATCATGGGGAAAAGACTTGACTTCACAGGTAAGTACACGTAAGTTATATTAGGTAGGCATTTGCATCCATTGTATATACCATCTGCATATCATGCTAATATAGTTGTAGTTTCATTTTCATATTATATTTCTCCATTATGTATATATGCATGCTTATTATTATATCATATATGAGCAAGGGGTGATATCACCACCCTGAGGATTACTGATGTATTTTGTTGAGGTCTAGCAGGCACAGTTCATACCATATATGTTGAGGCTCTCATGCTCTCTACGATGAGCACATGTCCCCAAGTTGGAGCCATATGTTATCCCCTATCCTAGGGATAACTAAGGAGATCATGTATTGAGGCCCACAGGGCTTAGACATGGAGTGTCGAGAGTTGGATGACTTGAGCATGGCCCCGGAGGGCCCCCTCTTTTCTTCAATGCAACCCATCTATCAGTCGTAGCAGCATCTATCCCATCAGTCTGGTCCTGAAGTAACAGTAAGTCTTGCTCCATGAGGTAATGAGTTTGGGTATCATGGTATGTGTCACTCTAATTATTGAAGCACTTGAATATGTTGCACTGAATTCTCCTTCATTGCATAGTGTTTGCTTGGAAATTATGCTCTTTAACATGTTCATACCTGGAAGGGTGACATGATTTCCTAGCAAGTTGATCTCCCTTTAGGATGGGTTTCCACTGGGTGGGTCTATGAAAGGTCATCGTCCATTCCCTCCATACTTACCACTTTCCATCTTTACTCCTCTCATTTTCCCCTACCTTTGTTCGGGCATTGGGTTTTCCACACTAGGAAGGGTTGTACCTTGCCTTATGGGAAGAAGGGGCTAAATTCTGAGGGGGTAAAAGCAATTGGCAAGAGTTAAAATCCCAAATGAAACCTTTGAGATGCTTCACCCAGGGATTCCTGAGAAAGCAGTAAAAAAATCTTCTCAGTAAGAAAAGGGGACCCATAAGATAAATAAACACTCAAGGTATTATTTGGTGGATGGGAGGTCTCATCATGAGCTGACCTATTATGAGCATGGGCATGTAGTGGTATGAGACTACCATCTATCTGGTCACCAAACTAGGGTAGTGGCTCTTGGTGGCATATCCAAGAGAAAGGGGGTCGCATCACGAGTCAACCTTCTCATCTCCGTTAAATGATTGTGGATAACATTGCCACCTCTGGTCGCCAAGCCAAGACAATGTCCCTCAACTCTTCCCTTAAAGAATAAAAGAAAAATATCAAAATCAATAAAGCTAAGAATAAAAGGCAATGAATGGGCTAGGAAACAATGGCATCCATGACACGGTGCAACTCGCCCTCTACAAAGGCACCCACAGGTAAGATCTACATTTCCCTATTATCACTGCACCCCCATGACCAAACACTTACCCCATACCACTTCACATGCACTTACATGACCTAGATTGGTTCTCACCTGGAAAACACCCCAAAATTAAGGAGGATTATCCCAATAGGACACTTTGAGACCTTCTCCAAACTTGACTTGTTAAATTACATAACGTCCTTGAGCATTTGTTTGGGTAAAGGGGGTTTTGATGCACATGTTTGGGTAATTTGATTATTGGATGTGATTTACATGTTATGATCCCTGTGACTTCTGAACCCCTGAAGGGCGTACTTGTTTTTGTTGCAGGACCTTGCACGGTGGGCAGGTACACATGGGGGAATGATTAGCTCGAAGCTTCATGGGGATAAAATCCCACAGATGGATGTTGTGACCCCATCCAGGGGAAGGGAGACACCAAAGACCTGCACCAGGAAGAAATAAGGACGTTGCACCAGAGACACCCTAACAGACCTAGACCTAAGGGGATATTTCTCTTCCACCTGGACGTTGACCTCTGGGAGCCCATGACATCACCTTTGTGACCCTAGACATCATCTAGAGTTAGGGTTTTCATCTTGAGGTCAGTTGTGAGCTGATTGGCATGTGTAGGCATCATTTGAGGCCTTTGGAGGCAAAACGTCCTACTTCTGGAGCCCAACATTTCACCCTAGGGGATCAACGTCACCCTAGAAGGGCATGACATCACCCTTGGAGATGATTTCAGGTGTTAATTGCTTTTATTAGGTAAAAACTGGATTTTTGATGTGATTTGGCCAGGTTGGCCTTTTATGAACTAAAATTAGGTCATTGATACTATATAAATAGAGAGAAAGTACTCTCATTTTTCATCGTCACTCATCACACACTTAATGTGGACTGAAATTTTCACCCTCTTTAAGGGCTATTAGCTTAAATAACTAGTGTGCAACTTCTTGGAGAGGTTTGTTTTGGTGTATCTTGGTTATTTTTCATGGTGGAAGATCTTCAACTAGGGTTTGGCTTGATTATTCTTGGTGAAGTAAGTAGAAAATATGCAATTTTTTTATGTTAATAAATGCTTGTGGTAAATTTTGCTTGTTTCATGTTAAAGATTATGAAATTGCTTGCTTAAACCCTAGGAGAGAAACATAAGTTACTTCTTTTTCTCTATAGTTTTCCACTTGTTTAAATTTTTGAAGTGCACCTTGTTTAAGAAGTAGCTACTAGATCCCTAAAGTGCTAGCTCTCCAGTAGTGTTACTCTACTTGCCTATTGCATATATTATTTCAATAGTCTAAGGAAGGAAAATTCGCTAGGGCCTAAGATTACTTACTTTCTAGCAAATTTCTCTCTATGATTTGGATGCTTGAGGCCTTGGGTCACCAACACCTCCTCCATCCATCCCTTCTCCTTTGACAAAGTATTATCATTTATACTTTGCTCCAAGTTTTTCCGCTGGTATTGTGACTCCATGAACCCTAAAAGGCACTAGTCTACTCATTATAGTGAATGATTGATCAAATAAACACTCAAACCTTTCTCCTTGAAGATTTTGCCAACCTTTGTTAACCCTAAACTGGACTAAGTCCTTAGCTAACTTGTTGTTGTTGCAAATCATTGCTACGACCATACTAATTCATGCTAAATTTTCGCATTCACCTACATAACTCACACTTAGCTCATTTGTAAATCACTTGTGACAATTGCCAATCAATCTACTAGATAAATGTTGAATTTGCATGGTGTTTTCTTGCAATTTTGATCACTAGAATTTGTTGTTGTTACAAAAGATTTCTACATCCATCCAACTACAGAAAATTCTCTGCAAAAGTGATATTAAATGTTAGCTAAACATTGCCAAATTTGCTTGTGACAATTTATTATCAATTTACCTAGTCAAAGTTACTTTTTCTTGTCTTTTTCAAGCAATTTCAAGACATAATTCTTGTGGTTGTTACAAAATACTCATTGTTGTTATAAATTGTTACATTCCTGCAACTTTATATCAGCTAGCCCATTTTTTAAGGTTCATGGTCTTAAGAAGCATTAACATCATATTTTTGTACTTGCAAGCTACTATATTTTCTTGTTGTCTTGTTCTAGGCATATACACTCCATTTTACCATTTTCTTCATCCCTTAAAGGACATAAGAACCTTTTGAACTAAGTGACCAGTGAGAGGGGGATTTTCTTTCATCCTTGCCTTAGTTATCATCCCTTTAGGTCACCGGGGAGGTCTCCCCTGGGGTAATCTTGATATACACCTAAACAGAAAGGGGTTTCCTATTAAGGTGACAGTGATGGATCACCCCTTGTTACGCCAATATTGCATCCACTTGCCTTGGGCTTTGGTAAAGTACATATTGTGTGATAACAGTCCCCACATCCATGGCTTCTCCTAGCAAACATGTGATTTATTATAGTTCACAATTCATGTAGACCACCTGCAGTCCTATGGCTTCATTCTCACATCGATTAGCACTGAGAACATAGCTATTGGAAAGGGGACCCAACCTACAACTCATGAGAAAGATTCCTAGCCTCACAAAACAATTTCGTGAATTGTGATTCGAAGCTCCTACGGCTCACCATCTCTCTAAGCCAATATCTATTCTGCATGCCTCCATGGATCAAGAAATTTGCTAAACCCAAAGGGTCCATTTTGTCGATTGTCACCTTTATCGGTTGTAGTTGTCCTCATTTTCCTCATTATCAACTAATATGAACAAGGAACAAGAATGGCAAGGGTTCTTCCATTTTGAGGGATTACTCCGTCCTAACTGTTTGCAAGTCCCTGTGTAATTGGGAAAAAATCTAGTTGCAAGACTTGGGCTAGCCATTGCTTGGATTTCTGGGATGCAGGATGAAGTACGTCTACACTTCACCACTCTAGAGAAAGCCCAAGCAGAGAGACGTCGAAATATCAAAAAAATGTACACCAAATCCAACTGCTACCTTAGGGATAACTACACTCGTTCAGAAAACTATGTCGGGATACAACCACAACCCAGGAAAATGGTTTTCACTTACTCAAGTAATGTGCAGGTATCCAACCTAGTCACATACAGAACTCTCACAATTCAAGATAGCACTTTTTTGATGTCACAACACCACTTGACTCAAGGACAACCAATCTAATAGCATTGGAACCAAGTTAAGCACCAAATGTTAGTGTTAGAAGTCTATAACAAGGTGCAATAGATGGAAAAATAAATTGTCCTGTACCAGATGTCATCATTGTCCTCAATTTCTCTTCTTTCTCCTCTATACCAGTCGTTGCATCAAGCGGTAGGGTTACCAGATACAAATAAATAAGATCATCTTGTTCGCAAATCTTATTACCATTTGACAAATAAGCGTCAAATGATAGGACAACCATAGTTCTATAAAATGTACTAATCTTCCTTTCTATGTATCATACGTATCAAATGAAAATAATTTGAAGTCTGTTTATTTTTTCAATCCAATGAGTCTTTTATCAATTCAATGAATATATATATCAATGCTCTATGTTTATTATTGTGTTAATGGTTTATCATCCATTCAATACAAGTCCAAGAATTTTTCTTCAATACATAGTCCATTCACATATGACAGAAGGCTAATTGGTCCATGTAATTCTCAGATCGTCTCAGGCTACAACTTGTTCATTGTGCCACTAAACATTCAATATGCAGATGCCTTGGTTTAAATTGTAGATCAAATCTTAACAAACCCTAGATTTTCAACCCACCATGGATAGGATACTCGCAGGTGCAATATGCACTTTGGATGATACACACTACTATGCACTATGAATATATATTGCTACATATGTATATACTTTACCAAAAAAAAGGTGTTTGTTGCGTAATTATTTTGGGCATACCTCCTCTTCGCACATTGTTCTTGAGTTTCTTCTCATGTATTGTTTGTAACTTCTTGCTCTCCTGCAATTACTCTATTTCATTTTGATGTGAAATCAATGCACCAAATGCAATGAACAGACAAGTAAACCATTATATCAAAATCGCATGAAATATACAATATTAACAAATAACAAATGAAAAGAAAATGAATAGTATATAGATAAAATTAGAAATATGTACCTTTCCAATTCTTGTTCCATGTTTCTTTTTTTGCCCTATTTTTTTTAAAAACATTGTTGATTATTTCCATGTATTGTACATCGACCAAGGCAAATAGAAATGCACATGGATATTAGTGAGATGCAAACACAATCCAAATTGTTGATATTTTATTTTCTTTGCGATTAGAATCTCTACTATATAAGTTGCTTGTCATGTCCAAAACAATTTGATGATCCAACACATAAATAAGAGCTTTATAAATATGTAACAAGAATATGGAAACATGCTTTGGTTCAAAAGCAGCAAAATAAAAATTTGTGAATATGTAAAAAAATATCTAAATATGCCTATATGTGTTCTGATGTCCATGTAACTCAATATGCCAATGTTTAATATGACTTACATGCATTTTAGATTGAAAGTCGAAAACAACAACCCACTGCTTCTTTATATTGATAGTTTCAGCCTTTGTATACAACTCTGGAACATAGTTCCTTTAATGTTTTGATGACATCGTATCTTCCATATTTTAGTTTATGTCATTCAGATGATGCTTAAGCTATGTCTATAGCATTGAGCAATAGGGGGAAAAATACAATTACAAAACAACATACCTTATTTTTTGTTTATATTTAACTTTGATTATTCTTTTTATCTATATAGTTTATGAAATAGCTTTTGACTAATTTAACCTACCACTCAAAAAGAAAAATAATAAGAAACAACTAATTATCTTTCGCATATACGATGCACACCAAAAATATTTCATTCAACTGTTTAATCCAGTAACAAAACAGAGAAAAAAATTATTGGTTTTCTTAAACATTACACCAAGTCCAATGCAAATTTCAATGAAACGAAGTAACTACACTATGCATCAAGCACACACTATAAAAATATAAGAATGGACTATTTTGGACCACATAGCAACCATGATGTATGATGCCAAGATTAACATATTTTCTATGTATTAGATTCAACTATGTTCGTGGACCTGGGGCATATAAAAACAAGCAAAGAAGCTTGTTGCATGTGTTTGTCAAATACATAAATTAATATGATAGACCACTGGATAAAAACAATAATTAGATGAATACTCTCAGCATCTCCAACAATTGTTGCTGGAATGCGTGAGTGTAGAAGCCTACGTGGTATGAATACTCTTCACATGTATCAAAAATAGACAAATTGTCAATTGTGCAGGAGACATACTTGTGCAAATAACATTGATATGGCCATAGAAAAAGCTTCCATCCAACCTAAAAAATCTCCAAGTAAAAATGATTTTGATTGGGAAATTGTCCAAAGATAAATAGATCTCGGAGTTGATATTGGGCCAACGCAAAGAGCACGATGCTAATTTACTAAATTGTCATTTCCACATATATCAGCCACCTTTCGGATAGGGGTAATCATAAACAAAAACCATCAACCAACTGACAGATAAAAAACACATTTGCTTCACATTTATTCTAGATCCCTGCCCTTTCTTTGTAATTTCGAGCAAACCAATGTGCCATAAATCAACATGTCGAACTATTGGAAGTTAGCGGATGCGGAAGTGCAATAGTGTAGGAAGAGAAGTAATATTAGTTCTCGACACAAGGTTTGAAAATATACCAAATTAAAAATAGGCCAAGTATTGGCTCTACGGGGCATACACATATGTGGAAGTGATGATGACATAGCTATGCCAATTGTACAAGTGTTGAGGCACCCAAGTGCACCAATGTTATACCATAAGTGGCTTGAATTCTCAGTGCAAGGGTTGAAAGTATGGAATCCTTGTACAATGACTAAAAATAGAACAAGCATTCACTTTGTAGAGCACATGCTAGTGAACAACATCAAAATATCACAACAACAAAATATTTTGCACAAACTGGAAAAAAAAAACACTTAGTGTTGGAAATTAGGGGATGTGGAAGCACGACAGTGCAGGAACACGAGTTGTATCAATTCTTCACACAAGGTTTGAAAATATACCAAGTGCTAACTAGACAAAGCACCAGTTTTGCATGGCATAAACTTATGCATAAGTGTTGATGACATAGCTCTGCCAACTGCACAAGTGTCAAGGCACCCAAGTGCGTCAATTCCATAACATAAGTGCCATGAATTTTCAATGCAAGGGTTGAAAGTGTGGATCCCCCATACAAGGACTCGCCCATTCTCCAAATTACCTATCTTGTTACAACTCTTGCCATAGAACTATTCGAAATGCGGACTTGTGGAAGAACAACATCCCGTGAGCATCAGTGGCATTGATCCTCTGCACAACAATCGAAAATATACCCAGTGTTTCCTATGCACACAACATACATGTCCGCAGTGTAGACCTGCAAAATAAATAACTATGTCGAATACGGCGATATGGTCATAGCAAAATCCTTCACACAACGTGGAAAAAGATAAAGTAAAAAAGGTGTTTCACCAGGAAATTTCGGAAACATAAATATAACATCGAACACAAATTTCTTTAGGCCCCAATAGATGACGCATGTTTACTAAAATGTCCTTTCCTTGGACGAATTACATCCAGAATATGCATAATTATAAATAGAATACATGACCCAACCCATAGAAAATCGTAACATTTACTTGGCAATTGTTCTAAAGTGTTTCCCTCTTCTTGCAAATCCACTATATCTAGTATAAAGGCATTTCACTAAAAAATCTACAAAACATAAATAAATTAGACAACTCGAATTGCTTCAAGGCCAAATGCATAACACATATTTATTGAAATGTATTTTCCAGACACATGAATAACCTTCCAAGAATGGGTCACCATAAATAGAAACCACTACGCAATCCATAGAAAAACGTGACATCTAGTTTGCATCAGTTTTAAATCACTATCATTTACTCCTAAATCCAAGCAAATCAATGCGCCATTAATGACCCGACCACCCTCAAAATTACCTATCTTCTCGCAACTCGTGGCACGAAACTATTTGAAATGCGGATCTGTAGAAGCATAGCACCCCACGAGGACCAATGGCATCTATACTCCACACAATGCTCAAAAATAGACCAAGTGTTTCCTATGCACATGACATACATGTGCATAATGCAGAGGAAGAGAACAAATAGCTATGTTGACTGGGAAGATATCGTCATAGAAAAAACCCTCCAAACAACCTAGAAAATAACCAACTAAACAATCCTCAACACCTTATGAAAATGCATCCAACCTAAAAACAACATTACTTTACAACACATGCTAGATAATGCATTGTTCCCTAACTTTATACCCATGCTATCTCCATAGCATCAAGCAACTGCAAAATAAAAAAGAACAACACAAGCTCACAACATCACACATATTGTGTTTATGCTTAACTTTGATTATTTCTTACCTATGCAATGTATGAAATAACCAACCCTCCGCCGACTTAACCTAATTTTGAAAAGGAAAAATAAGAATCAACATCTAATCTTCTTTGGCATATATCATATAATGTAGATGACTTCTTACCCTCTGACATAGATTTCTAGAAACCCCAAAATTAGAACTCCTGCAATTCGCGAGTCGCAGAACTTGGAAATTTAGAACAACTTTGTCTTTCTAAACCATAATAGAGGACGTGGTAAATAAACAGTTTTAGCAACCAAAAAAAAAGTGAACAATACAACCTCAAAACAACACTCCTTCTCTCCTTGCTCACTTTTTACTTTTTTCGGCCCACGGATTTTCTATAACAACCCCTGGCCAACTTGCATTGCTTATAAAAACACAAAATAGTAATCAACTCCCAATTATATTTCACATATACAACACAACAACACTCCACCATTCTAGCTAGCAACACAACATAAGTAACTGCACTATGCATAAAGCACACTCTATCAAACAACAACCAGAGAAACTAATTGCACTTGTCTAAAATACATAAATTAATATACCAGCCAACTGGTTAAAAGTAATATACTACATGCCTAAGATTTCTTACCCACTCACATAGATTTGTAAAATCCCAAAAAA
>ML808181.1:103422-128467 GCA_009831015.1 Picea engelmannii | reverse complement strand
CCATCCCATTCTGTAGTGTTTCTCCTCCCGATTCCAATGAGCTATTACACTGAGAGGTTCCTCCAAGTAATGTGCCCAAAATGACCTCTTCAGTGAATTCCATTGACTTATAGCTCAAAATAGTCAAAATCATGGAAATCGTCTAAATGCAACGAAACCAAAGCCAACCTGTGCGGAATGGCTCATAATGATGGAATATGATCATCAATGCAATATGGATCCCACAATGCCTCTCAAATACCCTTGTACTTGCTCTAGCACCCATCTAGCTACTCTGGTCATCATAAATCTCTGCCCTGTGATGATGTCCCAAAGTGGGGACATTACAGGAGGATTCCTTGAAGGAGTGCATAGGCATTGACTTGGTTATTTGTAATTTGTCATAAATCTTAGACATAGGTTATTTTCTTCTTTTCTTTGGTATTATAGATGATCCCCACCCCTACCACTATTAGATTTTCAGTGAGCTATGGCTCATGTATTCCTTTTAAATTTTCTGTCAACAATTACTTGAACCATAACTACTGCAGCAAACCAAGATTACAAGAAGAATATCCATGCACAAGTACACAAGAAGTATCCTGGGAAACACTTCTCAACAAGGGAAGAAAACCCAACCAATCCTTTGCTATATTCCTCAAGAGAAAGACCTCCCACACCATCACCAAAAATAACACACAAGAGGGTGTTGCAATTCTCATAATTTCAAACCACAACTTCTGAAATCATGAGATGACACAAATGATAAGTGTGTTTCCTCAATGGGGATTCACCTTTATTTATATAAGACTTGTCACATCAAATGATGTGTCTATTGGAACAATAGGGCCGACCTCAATAATTCAAAATATAATTAAGAATTACTATATTAATTATATTTTATATTAATTTATCTTTTACATTAATTATTAAGCACATTAAGATGGGGTCGACCTGTACCCTTTACATTACTATTAGGGTTACAGGCAGGTCTGACTCTTGAACAATATAGCAAGGGATCTTATACAACCACTAGTGCTCATCCACTAGGGGCACATCCATAGAGATGCCCATATCTCTAGCTCACTACATTACACAAAAGAACCACTTCTTCACTAGTTCTCAACCACTAGGATCATGTTCACCTGTGCTCGTCCATAGGCATGTCCACTCAACAGATATTCTTTCCCACTGCATTACACAGGAGAGTCATCTGGAGTTTCTCATCAACTCTTCTACTCATAGGAGGCTAATACATCATCTTCATTTATGTTCTCATGACGATGCACCCAACACTTTGGGATTTCACACGTTCACCTTGTGCTCAGCCACAGGCACGCCCAACTCAACAAATCTCCTTTGTCATTGCGTTACACAGGAGAATCATCTGGAGTTCTTCTCAACTCTTTGTAAGGAGGAGGCCATCTCTATGTTCCATATCTGTCTCAAATATGAACTTCACACCCCTCTTAGGGGCTTTCTCTCAGGTTTGTAAGCTGGAGAATATCTCACATAGCTACAATGATCAAATTCTCTCAGGTTTGTAAGATGGAGAATGTCTCACATAACTGCAATCATCAACACTCCCTCTCAGCTAGGGAGGCATTCTTCATCATGCCAAGTATCACACGAATGTACTTTGAACTTTGTCTTGGCTGTAGTCATCAACACTCCCTCTCAACTTAGGGAGGTATTCTTCACCAAGTTAATTTGGTGAAGATGTCTGCAATCTACTCATATGTAAGAAGGTATTGCATGTGTACTATTTTCCTCTGCATCATATCTTTGATGTAAAGATATTTCATCTCATTGTGTTTTGATCCATCAGGAAACACTGGGTTCTCAAAGAGATTTACACACGGCTCTTGGTTATCATCATAGGATCCATCTCATGGTCAAGTAAATTTGTCAGAAGCTTGTGAAGCCATATGGCTTCTCACATTTGATGCTATATACTCTTCTTTTGTGGTACTCAAGGCCACAGAGTTTTGTTTCCTACTAGATTAGGAAATAATGGCAAAATTCACGTAAGACAACAACCAGATGTGCTCTTCCGGTCCACTGTACTCTCTGCTCAATCTGTATCAGCATAACCTGCAAACTCAAGTTCACGTCGGAGGCATATCTTAGGCCATATCCAACTATGCCTCATATATATCTCAATACATGTTTCATTGTTGTCCAGTGAGTCTGTCTCGACTGACTCATGGAATGACTAAGTACATTCACTGCATAGCATGAATCAAGTCTGGTGTTAACCAGATACATCAGTGATCCAATAAACTGTGGATCAATCTCGTCTAAACCATCTTTATTTATTTTCTTCAAATCCATCACCATGGATTTGCATTTTGTCATACTGAGCTTCTTTAATATTCCCACTGTATATTTTCCTTGACTTAGGAAAATCTCATCGATCCTCAATCATACTTCTTGTCCAATAAGTAGTGCATCATACTCATATCCTTCATCTCGAAATCAAAAGTCAAATATTACTTGTATCCAATCAACAAGACTTTATGAATAAGTTATCAAAAAATCAGGTTCTCGTCACCAATACTGTAATAGTAGTTTTGGATCAACAATACTCTTGTTGAAAAAACATACTCATCAAGAATCCATCTATCTGATGTAGTTTCCAACTCTTGGATGATAGTATAAATGGAAGTGTATCAAATTACTGGATCGATATGTCTCATCATAGTTTACTCCCTCTGCTTGTGAGAATCCTCTGACTATAAGTCTTGATTTGTATTTCTCAATACTTCCACCGGCTGCATGTCTTTCTGCCTCTTGCAGAGTTTGTCAAGCCCAAACATGTCTTTTATAGCCTACTGCAAAGTTCCTGGGAATACCGACTGGAGCAACTGGATCAACATGTTAATGGCTATCTCCCTCTGGACTGCTGAGGGGGAAAGGGTATTTGTCTTTTCCTTCTTCTCAAATACTTTTGACTCACTCTTGAGTCAAGTGACTCCTTCTGAAATCTTGAAGGAGTGACATCTTCCTTTTTTGTTAACCTGCCTGAAACAAGGAAACAAACAAAAGGAAACAAGACAAGAATACCTCTTAGAGGAGATTTATGAGTACATCTCTAGAATCAATTTTTTTTTTTAAGAATTGTTGTCACAGCTAAAACACCTACTTATAATGTAGCATGATAATCTAAAAACAATCAAACCTGGGGTATTACTTCCAGTGTGTTGTTCTTCTGAATGCACTGAGACTTCTCTGGGTCCATGATTTGCACCGAGGGTTTCTTCCTCTTGCAAATACCCTTATAACAATGATGCAAATAACATATATATACAAGTGCATACATGAGGGTGCTAATATGATTTCTCCAATGGTACTTGGTTGATTTTTGTCCTCTGGTATCTTCATGAAGAAGGTAGTCACAGTGTCACCTTTTTGTATTACCCACAATAGGTCTTCCTTTGAAGCCTTGTCTTCTAGGACCTTGAAGTTGCTTGATTCATCACGCTTATCTTCCATCATAATTTTGGCACTGCACATCGAATCCACTTTGCTTGTATTCCACATAAAGTGACTTTGAAAAATGGTCCACATATGCTTTGGTAGCAACATAGACAGTGTAGTGAGGACTAGAAGAAATTAGTGTGGCACCAGAGCCAATGTTTACGATGACACTCTTCTTTCTTTTCAACATTCCAGGAAGCATAGTGTGGATTATTCTAGTAGTATTTTCTACATTCACTGCTATGAGGTTCTTGAGAAGTTGGGAATCAACTTTATGAAAGAAACTGGCATAGGGGTAGCACACCCCAACATTGTTTATCAAAATTCCAACATCCAAGTCATTAATGGCCTCATCCACTCTACTCATAACTTCTATTAGATCTCCACTGAAATCCACCACAACACTTTTCACTTGGGTTCTGTATTTGGCCTATATTTCATTTGTAAGGTCCTTAAGCTTGGAAGGATTTCTTCCAACCAAGATCAAGTTGACCCTGTGGCTAGCTAACTGAATGGCAGATTGCCTCTCAATCCCATCTGTGAGGTTTGTCATTATTGCCCATGATCCATACTTGCTCAGATTCTTCCCAGGTCTAAGAAGGTCACCCATATCCAATTCAGGAATCTTCTTGAAGTGATGAGGATGGTAAGTAGGCCAAGGGCTCGGACGAGGAGGAGAATCATTCTCTCTAGCCCTGCTTGGTTCAGGAACACCACCAACGGATTTGAAGCTTCTAATTTAATTTCAGTCTCCCAAGTTTATGCTCTGCGCTAATTCTGAGGATCCCTTTCCAAAAGATCCAACACAGTGAAGAACGCTTGTATAAATACGGAAGCCTTGATCCCATTTGATGAAGAATAAGCAATGAAAGAGAGGTGATTTCTGCACATTTATGGTGTAGTCCCATCATGATTTGGTGTGTTTTATTTTAGTTATATGTCATGCCACTGGAGTTAGATATTTACATCTTGCTTTACTGAGAATTCACACTGTCCGGACTACCTAATACAGTCATGTAGCTGATATGTTGAGCTTCAGACAGTCGGGTCTTCCTATTACATTTTTGTAGCTGATATGTTGGGCCTCTTCCAGGCAAGGGCTACCTTTTCTAGCAGGTCGAGTTGCCAAGGGAAAAGTGACGGCCTTTCCATGTTGTCTAGGGAGCTTGAACATGGTTTGGTTTAGGCTTGCAGTTATTTTGAATGGACAGTCGACCCTCCTCCTTCATAGCTGTAGGCTCCGACCTCCTTCACAGAATTTCGGGGTTGCTTGTGTGGTTTCTCCTAGGCTCCAGCCTTTTCTTTATGCTGTAGGCTCCGACCTCTTCTTTGCCACATAGATGTTGCCCCTCCGGTCTCTTTTTCATACACCACAGAAGGGAGTTTCAACCTTCTTCCTCTTCATACCTACAACAGTGTTTTGGCATACATTTCCTTCAATTCTTTAGCGTGCAATGGTTTTCTTCAAGCCTGCTCTGATACCATGTTAGATTTTCAGTGAGTTATGACTCATGTATTCCTTTTAAATTTTTTGTCAACAATTACTTGAACCATAATTACTTCAACAAACCAAGATCACAAGAAGAATATCCATGCACAAGTACACAAGAAGTATCTTGGGAAACCCTTCTCAACAAGGGAAGAAAACCAAGCCAATCCTTTGCTATATTCCTCAAGAGAAAGACCTCCCATACCATCACCAAAAATAGCACACAAGAGGGTGCTGCAATTCTCATAATTTCAGACCACAACTTTTGAAATCATGAGATGACACAAATGATAAGTGTGTTTCCTCAATGGGGATTCACCTTTATTTATATAAAACTTGTCACATCAAATGATGTGTCTATTGACACAATAGGGCCAACCTCAATAACTCAAAATATAATTAATAATTACTATATTAATTATCTTTTACATTAATTATTAATCACATTAAGGTGGGGCCAACCTGTACCCTTTACATTACAATTAGGGTTACATGCAGGTTTGACTCTTGAACAATATAGCAAGGGATCTTATACACCCACTAGTGCTCATCCACTAGGGGCACATCCATAGGGATGTCCATATCTCTGCCTTACTGCATTACACAGAAGAACCACTTCTTCACTAGTGCTCAATCACTAGGATCACGTTCACCTGTGCTCGTCCACATGCACATCTACTCAACAAATCTTCTTTCCCACTGCATTACACAGAAGAGTCATTTGGAGTTTCTCATCAATTCTTCTGCTCAGAGGAGGCTAATACATCATCTTCATTTCTGTTCTCCTGACGATGCACCCAACGCTTTGGGATTTCACATGTTCATCTTGTACTCATCCATAGGCACGTCCAACTCAACAGATCTCCTTTCTCACTGCGTTACACAGGAGAATCATCTGAAGTTCTTCTCAACTTTGTGTAAGGAGGAGGTCATCTCTACGTTCCATCTCTGTCTCAGATAGGAACCTCACCCCTCTCAGGGGCTTTCTCTCAGGTTTGTAAACTGGAAAATATCTCACATAACTGCAATGATCAACATCTCTCAGGTTTGTAAGCTGGAGAATGTCTCACATAACTGAAATCACCAACAACCACCCCTACCAATAATAATTATCCTCACTATTAATTAACAACTAAATTATAATAAATTTGACAACCTTTAATAATAATAATAATAATAATAATAATAATAATAATAATTTAAAAAAAAAATTCATAACTTTAAAAAAACCTAGCAATTCATAACCGAAACTGCATCCTCTTCATTTGATTGATACGATTTAATAAAAAAACCTTATTCGATGTTCTCCAAATATAACAAACAAAGCTCCATAACTTTTATAAAAACTATCCCAGTAGCTCATAACAGAAACGCGTCCTCTGCGATTGATTAATCAAATTTAAAATGTAAATCTTATTTTGATGTATATATATAAAGGCCTGCATTAAAATATACGCTTTAATGTTAAGAGAACATTCAAACACTCCACCTTGAGCATCCTTAACATATATTAAGGATATTTAAATTTCGAGTAGTGATTTTCCTTCCTCTTTCAATTGGTTTTTTATTTAATTCTCACTCTAAATATGTCATTATTCCTCTTTTAATTTAACATTTCCTTTAATTTTCCTTTTACATATGTTATTATTCCTTTTTTTTTAATGTAATTATTATTTATTTGAAAATATATGGCATAATATGTAAAATTTTATTAAAAAATATATAAAATATATTTTCTTCTTTTAAATATGTTATTATTCCTCTTTTAATTTAACTTTTTCTTTAATTCTTTTTTATCATGTAAAAAATTGATAAAATAGATTTTGAATATTAAATAATCTCATAATTTTAATTTTTTTTTTTAAATATTTATTTATTTAGTTTATTTTAATTTTTTCATAGAGATATTTTCTGTTTAATTTTACTTAAAATTTAAATTCATTTAAATATTCAAAAATTAATTTAAATAATAAAATTTGGAATCTCATCCATATTTATGTGGCCAATTCATATGACAAAAGCCAAAACCAATATTTAACCCAGTGTGGCCAATTCATATGAAAAAAGCCAAAACCAATATTTAACCCTGTGCGTTTCATAATATTGTAAAATATTTATAATTAAAACTATAAAAATTAAATTAAACAAAATATGATAATGAAAGGTTAAGACTATAAGAATTAAATTAAACAAAATATGATAATGAAAGTAAGGCGGGCGTGGTGAGTAGATCCCCAACCATTATTCATGGTGATTATGAGGAAGTGAAGTGCATTGTCACAGGTTATGTAAACATAATTACTGGAGGAGGAGAGGAATGATGAGGGTGTTAACACTGAGGGATCACCTTGCTTTCTTTATTAAGAGACACTAATTTGTATGGTAACTCTACAAGCAAGAGGAAGAACTTTCCTTATTAACCATGAAGAACACATAAGGGAGATGGGCTTATGGATAAGTTTCCACGAGAAGCTTGTGAAAATTCCAGGTCCTATCAGCTTGCCTTCTTGGTCTATCTTTGACCAAGCAAAGGCTCTAATTTTTCACTATCTTGTTTTAGTTTTCTGTTGTTTTATAACAGCCAACAGTCATGTTTCTTTTGAGCTGATTGTTATGGTTATATTCTCAATTTGGGTGCTCTAGCATGTCGTTTTTGCCATAGGAAATTAGTACATACAACTCAAATAAATATAACACACCTAATACATCGTTTAACTGCTGATAATGAACAGATCTAAGAACTAATAGCATGCATTTGTAGACACAGTATTTTTGTTCAACATGACCCTGGACAAAACCCCCCTGGGGAAAACCAGTTTGAGATCTAAATGTATATATGAGGAAAAACAAGTATGGGTTACAGTAAACACAATAAATGATGGAACCTGATACAATAGCAACTCCAACAGAGTTGATACACAAGCTCCCTCAAGCAGATGTGCCCCTGGATGGTGCACCCATCATGCAAACTGCCAGAACCACAATAAATGCTTCAGAAATCATCTATGATGCCAGAATGGAAAACCCCTCCGCAGGAATGAAGCTCCATCTGATGTCCTCACTTTGCAACTGACCTCACTGAAATTTGATGGCTAGAAATCCTACCAAGAAGGAATAAGTCTACCAAACTCATGCGCCCTCCTCAACTGTAGAATGACTCCAATAAAATAATGAAGCAAGTTGCTCCAAGCTGTCCACAAGGAAGGCTAGCGACCTCCTCCACAAAACCTCATGCATCTGACCTCATCTCCATAGCTTGAGTTCTCCTCCTCTCATGAGCAAAACTCTCCATGAACAAGTGAGCCCTCCTTAGACCCTTTGCGCCCTCTTTAGGCAAGAATAAGAAACCTAAGAATCAAGGGTTGAGATCAATCCAAATGAATGGATGAGATCTCACCAATCAACTCTAAATCATAACCCACTTTTGGGTTAAGTTTCCTAAGTCTACTTATGTCTCCAAAATCACCACAAAGTGATTTAATACTCACTTTATCCAAAAGTGACCAAAATTCACTTTAACCAAAGTGAAAATAGACAAAAGTACTAGCTACAAAGTGTCATGTCCTTCCTTCATGTGCTAAGGAGGACAAAAGCACATGGGGAACACCTCCCAAGGTACAAATCTCAACAAAGCTTTGTAAAAGAGATTTGTGAAAAATTAGGAATTAAGGGAGAAAGAAACAATTAAGAGAAAAATGTTAAAGTTGTTCAAGGATGGTAAATCTAAGGGAAATCAAGTTATAATAGTTTAGAGAAAGCTAATCATTTCACCTCAAAAAATATTTACATGTTTTTTTAATTAAATAGATTAATGAACATTATTTCCACTTTACTTTTAAATATGTATACATATCTTTATTCCTTATGGGCAAGAGACTAAAATGTAACTAGGGATAGTATCTTGTCTTCTCTATGGGATTAAGATTAGATATTAATTAAAAACACATGACCTTATTGAAGGTTAGCATCGGCTATGATCAGTTTGTCTTCCTAGAACATAAGGAAACATGTTAACGACCAAAGATCCAACAAGAGTGGAAATTTTCCCTCTTATGGACCACTAGTAGGTTATTTTAGGGGGTGTGATTATCCTTGAATAACAATAATAAGTCAACCTACATTTAAGAACAACAACCAATAGTAACCATCCTCACAAATTTTTACCACCTTAATTTTTTTTTCATGCATATCAATCAAACCTAAATTTAAAAAAATAACTAAACTCACATATATCATTGAAATTGCTCAATCAAAATGTAATAGGAGTTTTTAAAAGTGTTGAATCCATTATATATATATATATATATATATATATATATATATATATATATAACAAAAAAATTTTGCAATTTCAATATTTTTAATAACTCAATTTCAATAATAATAAAAAATTTCAAAAAAATTCAAATTATAGATCATGTATAGTTGATAATACTAGCACAGCCACTCAAAACCATGGTTGATGAACGTCGAAAGGCGCAGGCTCAGACAGAAAATGAAACGCATAGAAAATGAAAAAATGAGCGTCTACAGCCAGTCTACAGCCAGCATAACTAACGTGCTAAATCCAAAGTTTAATCATTTAAAAGTGACAATCATATAGTGTTTCTTAATATGATTAGGTAAATGTTAAAAGGTAAATAGGTTAACGGATGCATTCAAAAATACAAGAAAGTTATGAAGAGGAAATCACATTCATTGATTTGGGAGGACGACTAAAAATATGCCAGCATCTTCAATTGTTAGCCATCATATTAAAATTTTAAATTAAAAGGTGATTAATTATACTCATTATCAATAAATATAGACCTTTCAATGTAAATAGTGAATTCATCATATGCATATAGAAAGAGTCCTAACTCACCTACTCTACCAATCTTGGATTGGTGTGGCCAGGCTCTTTTTTTTTTTTAAATTAAAAGTCATCCTCGTATATATATTTTTAACTCTTTATTAAATGATTTTAAAAAGTTAGATAGACTGGGCCACGATATATGGTGGAATAACGGTATTCAGTCCGGTGTTATCCAGTTCACTTTCGCTCCTCCGCTCACAGGACTACACCTGCGACTCGATTTCACGGACGCTGCAAAAGTCGATTTCATCGAAGAGTCTTTGGCAACTAAACCCTAACTAATCTTCGCAAAAGCTAAAATCAATGAAAAAAAATTAATAGTAAAAGCTAAAATCGATTAAAAAAATCAGCAACGTTTGAAGGCACGAACCAGCGTTAACGATGAATTCCATGTACCCAAAACAGGCGATGAGGTCATGTTTTTCCCCACAGAGAGAACCCATTTCTGGTAATGAAATAATATTTTATTCAAGCGACGACGTGAAGGAAATTTCACAGATGAAACCCAGGGGATTCGTCTAAATGAGGAATACAAAGGCAAATGGATCGCTGAAAGACGAAGGATATGCGAATACTACTTAACCCACATTACTCGGAAGAAGACAAAAGGTTTCGTAAGCCTTACAGCTTTTTGCGAGAGTCGCAATTGTAACCTGTGAATCACAGGCAGGGAAGAAACGAGACGAGAAAATGCCGACATTGGTTTGATTTCAGGCTAAAATAATCAAAGGCGAGCTGTTGATTTACAGTGGAGGTGGTTTACAGTTGCGTTATTGTGACTGGTGTCCTCTCTACCGTGTTTGGAAAAGATCGTCATGAGCTCCCCTGGACGATCTCCGTCGTGGCAGAGGTACGAGAGATCCGACAATAGTGACGACGAAGACGAAACGGAGGGCGATGTTTTCAATATCCCGCCCAAGAATGCCTCACCGGAGAGCCTCAGAAAATGGAGGGTAAGTATGTATATCATTGATTTCTTTGTCACTTGTTGACTGTTATGCACAAGGTTGGATGAAATTATATGTAGTGTTCTTACCGAATTTTCCATAACTAGTGAACTGTTTTCGAATTTAAAATTGCACCAACAAGAGCCCTAAGGGAGGCAACAAAAATGTATCTTCCTGCCTTAAAATCTCGTGTTCTTCTATGAGCCTCCATACAAAAATGGACAACAATTGCTTTAGAAGAATTTGAACACGTGTGGTTCGTTGTCCATGGGCGGAACCGAAGGGAGAATACACCCAACCTTCCCAAGGTTGGAATTGTAGAAAGAAATTGCAAGTCAAGAAGAAGCAGACAAGAAGAAGGAGGAGAATCCGGGATTGATTCCAGGGGGTTTTCTCTTCAAGCCTTCGATTGGAGTAGCAACATCACCACATAGCAGAACCCTCAAACACCAACCTGCACACATCTCAACAAACGAGATCTAACTCTTTCTTTTGCAAATAATCACCTTGTACGTGACCACATAACCGTACCCTGAAACACTTGCACACATGTAGACAAACGAGATCTAATTCTTTCTTTTGAAAATAATCACCTTGTCTTTGATAATCAATTCTACTCGCATATATAAAACATGAGACCTAAATAAGCTTAGAATTTCAATGCAATTTAATTAATACAAAGCATCACTAAACTATTGACTGATGAACATAGAAGAGTTTTTGACATAGGGGAGGGAAAAAGAGAGATCTCCATTAAAAAGATGAAAGAGAAGTTGCATAAAGAGTATACATATTGTACTTGACCAATGACTTCCATGCCCCTAACTCGGGTTCCTTTCCACTTCGTGTCTGTAGCTTCCAACCTCCATCAAGGTCTTCATCACTTTCAAACAATGATCAAAGAGCAGAGAAATATTATAACAGCCCTTGGCTCAATTGAGGGAGAAAATTGGCAGCATAAGGTTGATGGAGAGAGAGATCTCTATGGGGTCCTTAATCCTCCGAAAAGCCTCTTATTTAGGGGCTTTTGGTGGTGGTTATCTTTTTGTCATGGAGCAATAGGATGCTTCCACATGCCTATTTTGAATGACACCCGCCCATAGGTAGTTTTGGTATGGGCTTGAACCCTATTTTATATATTATTTTTCCTTTTTGAGGTTGTGCACATAAGTTTGTTGATGAAAGCTGTGCCCAACACATCATGAGCATGGGTTTAATGAAGACAAATTGCACACAAAGTGTCAAACACATGAAAAAAACATGAGATCAGGACCTGCTAATGTGAATTTTGGATTATGTTCTCACCTCAAGAGTATGCAAAAGTGTGTTTAATGTATAGAGTAGGTAGGTCTGCAGGTGTGTTCGGATTGACTCTTGATTTGGGACAGGTATGACCAAATCAAATTGTTAATAACAATCATTTCAACATTCTAATCTACTAACACTTAAATTGATTATTTTAAATTTGTTCACACTTAAGTGACTAAAACTCATAAACATAGACTTATATCAAAAAGGATCTGTATTTGACTGAACTAAAACTAGAACTTATTAACTCTACAAGATCTGAATTGCTCTGATCTTGAGTTTAATTATCGTAAGTCTAATATTAGAGGATGTACAATTGTAACTCCAACAAACTTGTACATGCTTATTATAGCTTACTACATGTGCTAAGAATGGTTTTTGATTTTGATTTGGTGAAGCTTAGGGCTATAAGGTAACTTTGTACTTCGGCAATGCCAACCATGAGGTTCCCTAACCTCCTTCATCATGGCCTTTAGAGGGACTCAATGTTGTCGGTTATTTCTATTAGTGACAAAAATGCACAACCACCCCTGCAACCAACTAAGAAAGTTGCCTCTCAGCTTAATGAAAACCTTGAGGTGACAAGAAGTTTGTTGGGCCAAATACTTTGACAAAATTCCAAATCGTGAATCAGGTGAAACACTGAGGAGAATGGTAAGGGTTATGGTAGTGATAATTGATCGATTATCTGTGTGGGTTCTAGATTAGATTGTAATAATAGGGCAGACCACAAGCCTAAATGTTGTGAATTGAGTAGGTGCACCACCTTTTATCTTTGTTAATCCACAGGCCCCATATGCAGTATATACTGTTAGTTTTACCTGTGACTGCTTGGTTACTGTTCTTCCTCCAGAAGAGATGGCGTGCTTTAGTTGTCTTACCTCAGTTTGTGTGCAAAATTGTGAATGAGGGTGCACCGTGCAATACTAGATTGTCTTGGGTGTTGCACTGCAGCTATGTAAGAGAGTTAGATGGGGCGCTTGCATGCCTCCATCATGCATGCCCCAGTCTTAGTATTTCTCCAGTCTTAGCTGCTTTTCCAGAATTAGCATTCCTAGCGTAGGATTTTTGCTTTTCCTATTTTGGAGTTTGATTTTCAGATTTAGAATTGTGCTGCTTTTATCTTCAGTTATATTTTGTTCTATGATTAGATAGGGTGCATGAGCAGGTTTTGACTTCCAGTTAGATAGGGTGCACTATTCTAGGTCATAGGTGCATGCGTGATTAGCCTCTCCTAGTGGGTGCACTCCCTAAGTACTAGTAGTTAGCTTACTTAGCTCATGCAAGTAGGTGCACTGCGCTAGGCAGTTTTAGGGTTTTCTTTTCTAATCAGGGCATCCACAAGGATGGGTTATTTTGTAGCCTCTCTGCCTTCTTATTCTATAAAAGAAAGACATGGGTAAGGTGTTATTAATTCTCTTATCTCCTTTGCTTGTGATTATCAGGGTGTTGTAATTTCTGTTTTAACTTTTATGAATTAATAGAAGCTGTGTGTATTTCCTATTCGTATTTCCAGCAGTGTCTTTTTGTAGATTAGCAAACTCAGATCTGCTGTTCTGATTGGAGTTTCTGTTTTAAGCTACCTAGTTGTTAGACTTTAAATTCTAAGTGCAGAATCTGCTTACCATGGTCTGCAGTTTACATATACGAGCAAGGGAAAAACCATTTATGATTGAGTGGGTTTCCCACATTAAGTCCCATTAATCCAACTCTTAGCATTCTATGAATTGAATGAAAGTGCAAAAATTGAAATTTAATCTAAAGTACTTGAAAGAAATGAAATTGAAATCAGAACTCTAGACCAATAACGTGAAATGAAGAGCTAAGCTACTTGCCAAAGATGAAGTGCAAAATTAGTCTAAGTAAAGAAAAAACACTTTTATATTGTGATGATTTATTGCAAATGTGAGTAAAATAAGAAATAATTTTTATTTTTTATAGTTGTGTTTTTATCTGAAACTTGGCAAGATGTATCAAACCAACAAAATGGATTGAAAAATGAACTATAGTTTGAGGTGTAATGCAAATTGCATTGATTGAGAAATGCAAGCAATCTAAAAACAAACCAAGGGATTAAAATTGAATTCAAACAAACCTAAGGAGATGAGGGATGTAAAATTGTAAACATAATGGGCTTTGAGTAAGAAATAGTGGGCTTGAAACAAGTCTTTTATCAAAGTTGAAATATTTAATGCAATAAAGCTTGCAGGCATTAATCCAGAGAATTAAGGCTCGAAGTCATTTTTTTTGGTTTTAATAAAAAAGTGAATAAAAGCCCAAAACAATAGTTAGAATGGGAATTAGGAGGGTTGGGATTACACCAAGCAAACTCTTGGTTCAAGGAAAGACACTTCCTTAATAAGCCCCTATTTCTAATTTCGATGATTGGTGCAAACTTAAAAAAGAACACATTGGCAAGTTCTATTGTTTTCCTTGAGGATGAAGGTTGGATATCATCCACTGTGGTGTTGTCTAGGCTTGGGCTTCCCTAGCACAAGTTTTTTTGCCTACAAGAGTGTTGGTTCATGGTCTATCGAGTTGAGTTTATTTGCATACAAGAGTGTTGGTTCTTGGTTTGTGGCATGCCCTAGCCTACAGCCTAAGTTTCTATGAATACAAGATTATTGGTATATGGTGTGTCAGGCTGGATTTATTTCCATACAAGAGTGCTAGTTCGTGGCTCATGGTGTGCCCTATCTTGAGCTTTTCCTTTGTTTACTAGTTTGTTTTCCATAGCCCTACTTATTGTGCACTAGTCTATTGGTTCATAGATTGTTTTGTAGGCTCTGCTAGTCTCAAGTCTTTGCTTTAGTGGTTGTTGGTTTGTAGAGTATGTGGTTTGTGTGTGCCAAGCTTCTCTAGGGGAAAATTTTTGTGCATGGGGCCTGTTTCTTTCTTAGGTGTGTTTTGTGCTTATAGGATTTCGATTTATTCTCTAGCCTAGCTATTTTTTTTGGGTATAAGCTGGCTTGGTCTCTTGGTGGATCAATTTTTGAGAGTATGCACCAGCCACATTACCTCATTCTTTTGAGTGGAAAGTATTTCTTTTGAAGGTAACGACACAATGATTACCTTAGAGTCTGCAAACGAGATGGTGACTAATACTATGACACTGGAAGACATAGTATCTTGCAAAGGAGGGTTTAATGTTTCTCAGCGAGGGTTCTTCAATTTATAGTCAATAATCCTTTGGTAGGTGCAGACTTAAGGGAAGTCACTTTTAAGGTTTTCTAGACCACGAGGGTTCAAGGGTGTTTAGCGCAAGAGATAAGAGTTCTAGTACGTCGTTGGCGGAAACAACAGTAAGTGGCCTAACAAAAGAAACTCTTCTTTCAAGCAATTAGTTCTCAAACATAAAGGCCTTCTTAATGAGTCTCCTTTTGAGCCTACCCCTAAGAGTCCCAATATATACAATCACTTATAGTGGTAAATGTAATTGGCGATTAGATGGACTATCCGGATCTTAAAATCTGTTTCTAAGGATGATTTTTTCAATGATTGTGAAGGAGATCCCTTGTTATTGCATTTGAATCCTCATCCAGAGTCGGGGAGTTTGAAACAAACTTTTCATTTGATGAGGTGGCCAAACATGTTGTTGATCAATTAAAGAAGAAGGGTGTCATCCTCCACTTTTTAAGACATATGCCTATGGAGAAAAAATTCTATAAATGGTACATGGATAATAGGGATCTTAGAGGATGGAAGGTGGAATCTTCTTGGGGTCTTGGTAAGGGATTCATCTATGTAATGTAAGACAAAGAGGAAGTGGCTTAAGTGGTTTTTTTGAATGGAGTATGAATGGTTTCTGCTACCTTAGCTTATTTGCAACCTTGGTATGAAAATTTCAACCTAGGTTCTAGAGTATGCTTCTTGGCATAAATACTCGTTGTGGATGGAGTTTTGTCATATACCGGAGCACTTCCATGCGCACATGGAGAAATAGTGCAACCTTTGAGTCGATTGATTTTAGGAAATAAGTGTGGATCTCACTCCTTATAGCCTAATGCTTGAATATGTGTAGAGGTGGACATTTCAAGGAAACTTCCATTTGAGATCTGCCTTCTTTTCAGCAATGCGACTAATATTCAAAATATCTTGTATATCAACCTCCCGAATTGTTATTTTTCTTTCTTCCTCCTATGCTTTTTTTTTTTAAATATTATCCTTTACACTAACAAGAAACCTCCAATCTTCTGGTTCTTAAAACCCTTTTGCTCAAGAACAAATTCTATTGACCCTCCTTCAAAGAATCTAATGACTCTTATGGTGGAAAGTACAAAACAAGAGGAGGTAGAAAAATTGGGGTAAAAAGAAATGCAGCTCGAGCACCATCAGGGAACGAAAAGTGGATCTTGAGTAAGGGTGGCCAGAGCCATGTCTTCTCAGCTAAATCCAGGAGGGGGTAATCATCATGAGAAAATTCAGGGGCCCTCCAATAAAGGTTCTTATAGTAGCTCATCCCAACAAGATTCCATAGGCCTAGATAAAAATAAGTGCAGATAACATTGAGGTCCATCCATAGATGTCTCTGGAATCTCAGTAGGTTTCAACAATCGATTATCCTCTTATCATCCATCCACACATTTCCTTGTTAGGGGCTTCTTGCATGTTGGATGACCCCTTTACCAAGGAGGTCCTTGAACAAAACTCTTTTATAGTGCTCGAGCCGAGACTTGACATGAGTTTCCCTTGAAGTTAAAATTATTGGATTTGAATATTGGGAGCATTGAGGGATGATAAATGGGTCATTTTCAAATGAATCATAGCCAACATACATTCTGATGTGCTCCTCTTTTGGGAAGTTAAATTTATTGGATTCAAACTATGCTTATCGATGAATAATCGAAATGGGGAATATGTTGCTACCATCCATGAGGAGGGTAAAGGGGTGTAATGTCCCCACTTTGGAACATCATTATATTACAGAGTGTCATGATGACCAGAGTAGCCAGATGGAGGTTATAGCGAGTACATGGGCTATTGAGGGGTTTTTTGGGGTCCGACTTGCATCGCTCATCTTATTTCATCATCAGATCCATTCCGCACAACGTGGCTTTGGTTCCATTTCATTCTGACGATTTCCGTAATTTTGAGTTATTTTGGTCTATGTGTTAATTAAATTTACTAAGGAGGTCATATTGGGCATAATACTTGGAGGAACCTCTTAGTGTAATAGTTCATTGGAATCGAGAGGAATATCACTATAGGATAAGATGATGAGAAGTGAATTTCAGTGTCCAGGGAAGCCACAAGGAGGGATAAATTACTTTTTAGAGGGAAAATGGTTAATTAATTAATTAAAGTGATTTAATTAATTAATTAATAATTAAATAAAGTAAAAGTCACTTGGAGAGACAAGGTGAGCAGGGAGGATAAAAGAGACACACGGGCCTCTATTCTCTCATTATGTTGTTTATCATTTGATATCTGGCTTCTTGCTAGTGAGCCCATGCACTTGGGGGTTTTGAGGGTTTTGACTTAACAAACCCTAGAGATCAGCTCGGTGGTGAAAGATCCCACCCAACCTGGTCCAAGCTTGGTCACAATGGTGAAAGATTCCTCCCTCACCATTCTACATCAGATCCATTCAGTTATAGAGGGATTCTACATCAACCACAGGTTTAGAGAGAGAGGGGTGCAACACCGAGGGTTTCCAGCAAGGGGGGCGCACTTGTGGAGCTAGTTCAGTTCGATTTGGTCAAGGAGAAGGATTTTTGGAGAGATCAACTATTGGGTTATCTTGGTAGAGGCCATAGCGCCTTTCTTGGTTCATCTAGGAGGTGTTTTGATAGAGTATTGATTTACTGTGTGGATGGTACGGTTTCTTCTAGAAGAAGGGCGCAATTGCTGAAGTAGATCTCTTCATGGGAAGGGTGCAAACTTCATTATTCAGCAGGGGAACCTTTATACATTGTTCCTAGCCTTCAGATCTACGCTTCCCTAGTGTTTTGGTGGCTATTGGGGCCAAGGAGGAAGAGGGATGAAATATTCCATAGAGCTACAACCAGGGCAAGGGCGCAACTATTCGAGATTAAGGGTTTGATCCAGCAGTGGGAAGAGATCTCAGTTGTCATTCATCTTCGGAAGCCATGTGGCCTTTGGAGGCTTGTATCATGAGTGGAGCCCATGTCATGTTGTTTTTGGACAATAGTGATGCTAGTAGGAAGGGTGTAGGATTTTGTTTAGTTTATGCTCCTAATGATCCAATTAGGTGAACATAATTGTCATGTTGGTTTCCTAAGACAACCCCCTCTATTGAGTGGGTCCTTGGGGGATATTTCAACATGGATTAGTGGGATCGAGATCATGTTAGAGGTCCATGGTGATGAAAGAAAGGGTTGGAACTTGGAATGATTGTAAAAGATTGCTTGATGTGCCAAATATTGTATGGGTTCAAAAGAATATTGCATGTGTAGGGTGGTAGACATTGTCCAATAAGCAAAGTGGTACTCCTTGAATACATTCTAGGATTGACAGGGTTTATGAAAAATTACATGTAGCCACCTTCTCTTTTATAAGAAAACAATCAGGGCATATGGACTTGACTATCATCGAGTCTGATCGTTCCCCCATCACAACCTATTTGCATATTGGTGGTCATTATTAATATGAGTCTTAGTCTTCCCTCTGTTAGCTTTTTAGCTCAGGAGGTACTCCGTATGTTTTGTCTTGTATGCGGATGTTACCTTAATATTTACACTACCAGGCACTTAACTTTGTAATAGTTTTTATAAAGTAGTTTAAGTGGTTCTTTTATTAAAGTGACTTTTTAATAAAGTGTACCTTCTATTTTTAAAGTGACTTTATTTTCATAAAGCACTTATGTAATAAAGTGACTTTATTTTCATAAAGCACTTATGTAATAAAGTGAAATTCACTTTAATTTTAAATGAGACATTTTGGAGGGAATGGATCATGACCCTTGATCTTGAAAAATGCAAGATCTAATCTTGGCCTTTGGATCTAGGGTTGGGAAGGTGAAAAGACACTTTTGGGGGGAAAATGTCATTTTCAGATTATAAAAGAATGCATTGGGTAGTGTGCAAGACATGTCAAATGTTTGAGAAGACATCGGGAGGAGAGTTAGAGAGATTTTCAGAGTAATCTTGAGAGAGGAAAGTGAGCAGCAAAAAGGGCACGTTTTCCAAGGAAGGAGGGCACATTTCCCGAGAAATTTTTTTTGTGAGTTTTTTAGGCCGAAATATTTTTCTGTTGTGGGAGGCCGTACTGTATGGATCCATACAGTCCGTACAACCGTACGGATTTGGCACGGAAATCAAGGTGATTTTGGCACGGATTTCGAGGCAGTTTTCATATTTTCGATGGTTGTTTTTGGGCCGTACGGAACAATCCGTATAGGTGACTGTGGGAACAAAAAACGAGGTACGGAAGAGGCTAGACAACGGTACGGATTTGGCACGGAAAACGAGGCAGATTTCTGTGGGACAGATTTGGTGCTATGAGGTATTTTCCTTGGCTGGAAATGTTGTTTTGCTGCTGATATGTACTTTCCTAAAGTTGAATAATAGATCTCTCTCTCTCTCTCGTTGGGTTTCCCCACATTGGGGTTTTCCCTGGCATTTGCCTAAATTTTTGTGTTATGGGTTGCCTAAAAAATTATCTGAGTTTTTTAGGCCGAAATATTTTTCTGTTGTGGGAGGCCGTACTGTACGGATCCATACAGTCTGTACAGCCGTACGGATTTGGCACGAAAATTGAGGCAATTTTTGGCACGGATTTCGAGGCAGTTTTCATATTTTTGGTGGTTGTTTTTGGGCCGTACGGAACAGTCCGTATAGGTGACTGTGGGAACAGAAAACGAGGTATGGAAGAGGCTGGACAATGGTACAGTTTTGGCACGGAAAACGAGGCAGATTTTTATGGGACAGATTTGGTGTTGTGAGGTATTTTCCTTGGCTGGAAATGTTGTTTTCCTGAAGTTGAATAATAGATCTCTCTATCTCTCGTTGGGTTTCCCCACATTGGGGTTTTCCCTGGCATTTGCCTAAATTTCTGTGTGTTATGGGTTGCTGTCCACTGTATATTTCCGCTGCATATTTTGCTTAGCAATGTGTATTTTTGCTTATGGTAATTTCTGAATGTGGGTTTAAGGCATTTATGAAATTTATGAAGACAATTATCTCTAGGTTGTTAAGTGTTTGACAGAATATTAGCTTGTTGATTTTGTCATTAAAAATCTACATGGTATCAGAGCTTGGGCTTTGAGTGACAGTGGGCAGTGTGATTTTTGGGCAAAAGGGTGTGATTGTTTTCCTTGAGTTGTGACAGGGAATATGGCTGCAAGCATTAGATATGAGGATCGGTTGGATGTCATTTCCAACTGCTTGCAGTGGAAGGTTCGTTTGTCAGGCGTTCTCAAGGAGAACAAGATCTATAGCTATGTCAACTATGTTGTAGTAGCTCTCGCAGCAGATCCTGTTGCTTTGGACTTGCATGAGACCAAGGAAGCCAAAGCTCAGAGGATTATTCTGGATGGGGTGAAGGATCACCTTATCCCACACTTGGCTGAGAAAAAGACTGCCAAGGAGATGTGGGATGCACTTAAGAACTTGTTCGAGGCGAAGAACGAGAACCGAAAGATGGCCTTGAGGGCTAAGTTGCATGATACCTAGATGGGTAAGGAGGAGAGTGTCTCTTATTATCTTACCTGGGTGGCTCAAGTTAAAGATGAGATGGCAGCTGTTGGAGAGGTCATTTCGGATTCTGAGTTGGTAAGGATAGCCTTAAATGGCTTCACCAAAGATTGGGAAGTCTTCGTGAAGTGCGTGGTGGGTCGTGAGCATCTACCAGATTGGAGCAAATTATGGGATGATTTCACTCAGGAGGAGATTCGAGAAAGATCTTAGAGCAGTGATCAGAAGACAGACAGAGCTGATGAGAATGTTGCTCTTGTGGCAAAGAGAAAGAAGAAAGGAAGTTCCGGAAGGAACTTGAGTAAAGTCAGATGCTATTGTTGTAACCAATTGGGGCACCTTGCCTCTCATTGTCCTGAGAGGAAGAAGAAGAAGGAGTCAGAGGGGCCTGAGACAACTGCTACAACAGGCATAGATGACTTTGCTTCAAAGTTCGATAGGGAATTTTCTTTGGTTACCCTAGTTTCCAGTGTTGGCAGCGGAGAATTCGGAGGTGATGTCAGATGGATTGTGGATAGCAGAGCCTCTAACCACATGACGGGAATCTGGCGACTATTCCTAGATTTCACAAAGATTGGTCCTGGCCGACAAGTGGTAAATGAAGGTGGTATGGTGAGAGCTGTACGTGGAGTTGGGAATGCCAGATTCCAACTTGAGTTTGGGGGACTCTTGGAGCTTGATGGAGTTCTCTTTGTTCCAGGGTTGAGTGTTAACTTGCTCTCAGTCTCAGCCTTGGAGGATGTAGGATATTGTGTATTGTTCAAGAGGGAACATGTCTTTATCTACAGAGAGGGACTGGACTCGGTAGAGCTGTAGTTGATCGGTAATTGGGTGAATAGGTTGTATATGTTGAGAGGACAATCTTTGATGTATGATTCAACGTCGAATGAGGAGCGTGAGGAGGCTTCTGAGACTGCGGTGGCGCCAAGGTATCAGTCTTGCATTCCGAGAGAAGAGAGCGAGTCTCTTTTGAGCACTGGCAGAAGGCTCAGCTAGGTTGATCGAACCGATGCTCAGGATGAAGTGAGCTCAGGGTTCCGGGAGGTTGCTAGGAGAAGATCTTCTAGTCCGAGTTCTGTGCAGATGTTGCAGATGGCTCCAGGTTCAGAGGGAGCTCCTACAGAGCCCAGTGTGATGGGACCAGATGATGGAGATGGCAGTTAGTACATCCCTCACTAAGAGGGAGTGTTAGCTTTTTAGCTCGGGAGGTACTCCGCATGTTTTGTCTTGTATGCGGATGTTACCTTAATATTTACACTACCAGGCACTTAACTTTGTAATAGTTTTTATAAAGTTGTTTAAGTGGTTCTTTTATTAAAGTGRCTTTTTAATAAAGTGTACCTTCTATTTTTAAAGTGACTTTATTTTCATAAAGCACTTATGTAATAAAGTGAAATTCACTTTAATTTTAAATGAGACATTTTGGAGGGAATGGATCATGACCCTTGATCTTGAAAAAGGCAAGATCTAATCTTGGCCTTTGGATCTAGGGTTGGGGAAGGTGAAAAGACACTTTTGGGGGGAAAATGTCATTTTCAGATTATAAAAGAATACATTGGGTAGTGTGCAAGACATGTCAAATGTTTGAGAAGACATCGGGAGGAGAGTTAGAGAGATTTTCAGAGTAAGCTTGAGAGAGGAAAGTGAGCAGCAAAGAGGGCACGTTTCCCGAGAATTTTTTTTTGTGAGTTTTTGAGGCCGAAATATTTTTCTACTGTGGGAGGCCGTACTGTATGGATCTGTTATACGATTCAGTACAGTTCGTACAGCCGTATGGATTTGGCACAGAAATCGAGGCAATTTTTGGCATGGTTTTCGAGGCGGTTTTCAGATTTTCGATGGCTGTTTTTGGGTCGTACGGAACAGTCCATACAGGTGACAGTGGGCACGAAAAACGAGGTATGGAAGAGGCTGGACAACGGTACGGTTTTGGCATGGAAAACGAGGCAGATTTATGTGTGACGGATTTGGTGTTGTGAGGTATTTTCCTTGGCTGGAAATGTTGTTTTGCTGTTGATATGTACTTTCCTGAAGTTGAGTAATAGATCTCTCTCTCTCTCTCGTTGGGTTTCCCCACATTGGGGTTTTCCCTGGCATTTGCCTAAATTTCTGTGTGTTATGGGTTGTTGTCCACTGTGTATTTCCGCTGCATATTTTGCTTAGCAATGCGTATTTTTGCTTATGGTAATTTCTGAATGTAGGTTTAAGGCATTTATGAAATTTATGACGACAATTATCTCTAGGTTGCTAAGTGTTTGACAGAATATTAGCTTGTTGATTTTTTCATTAAAAATCTACACCCTCAAGCTCAATGTCCCTCTAATTTAGCCTAAAGAATGGTGGAATGTTGTTGTAAGGTTTTGATATTTGGTCCCTCTTATCGCACAATTTGTACTTTCCCAAAGCCCAAGGCAAGTGGATACAAAATTGGCGTAACTGGGAGTGACCTATCATTGTCACTGTTGTTCTTGCAGGTTGTGTCTTGCAGGTTGTTTTTCAAGAATGTCGTATCTTAGCTCTGCGTCTCTGAGGCTTTTGCTAAAAAAGGCTATCGGCTGTTCGAATCCTTCTTTGTTTTTCTGAAGGAGCACTGCTGCAACAGTATATTCAGATGCAAAGGAGAAGATTAAGAATTCTTTTGTATAGTCAGGACTTACCAATACTGGTGCTTCTCCTATGGATTTCTTAACACGTTCGAAGGATGTTTTTTCTTCTGCAGTCCATTTTACTTCATTGTCCTTTTTTAGCATATCTGTAATCAATTTAATTATTTCAGCAAAGTTAGGAATAAATCTCCTCTGAAAATTAATTTTTCCTAAGAAAGATTGAATCTCTTTTCTATTTCTAGGAATATTAATTAGATCAATAGATTCAACTCGCTTAGGATCAACTTTAATTCCATCCTTCAAAACTATATGCCCTAAAAGTTTACCTTCCTGCATGGCAAAGTGTGATTTTTTTGGGTTTAGAGACAAACCAAATTTTCTACATTTGTCAAAAGTTTGTCTAAGGTGCACCAAGTGTTCTTCATCAGAATTAGAAAAAACTGTTAGATCATCAAGATAAATAACAACAAACTTATCTCTTTCACCAAGGAATGCGATATCCATTGCTCTCTAGAAAGTTGCTCCTGCATTCATTAAACCAAAAGACATTTTATCATACATAAAAGTTCTCCATGGAGTAGTAAATGCAGTCTTTTCTCTATCATCTTCATGAACAACAATCTGATTGTATCCTGAGAAACCATCGATCATAGAAATTTTGTTAGCCCCTACCACCTTCTCTAAAACATGATCCATTTTTGGGACGGGGTAGTTATCTTTAAGAGAAGAATGATTTAGGTTCCTAAAATCAACATAGAGTCTTATTTCTCTGTTCTTCTTTCTAACAGGGACTAAATTAGCCACCCATTCAGAGTATCTGAGGGGAACAATGATTTTTGCATCAAGCAGTTTTTTAACCTTGTTATCGCGCAGTTTGTATTTTAGGTCATAGGCTACAGGATAGTGGACAAACTGGCGTAACAGGAACCTTCCCCACCCAATGTCACCTCGATGGGGAGGTTCTTTCTGTTTAGGGAGGTTAGCCCAGGGGAGATGTCCCCGGTAACCTGGGGTTTGAAGAGGCAATGGATACAAGGTCAAGTGTTAAGATTTCCCTCCTCGCAGGTTACCACCAGTATCAGATAATCCGGCTAATCAGCCAATAAAGAAGTGAAGTCCCTGTTGAAAACACCTGCCTGGAACAAGATGATAACAATACAATACAATATTTGCAGGCTATAACTCAAAGGGTTAGTACTTCTTAACTATCTGATTTCAATTAATAAGCAATGTAATAGACAAGATGAAGTCAACGTTTTGCTAAATAGCCTATGTAAGATTACCAATTCATCAATGTCTACAAAAATGACCAAGCCAACAGTATTTTTCAATCAACAATTGTTCAATAAATGCTCGACGTCATCAATTTAATTGCTTATTTAATGGTCAAAAGGGTTGCTGCATCAGGTATGACATCAGCCTAGGTTAGTAGCGTTAGGGTTAGTTAGGGTTTCAAAGATTTAAAGTTTGAAAGATGATTTTGCACACTACAAGCTCAACGTTGGAGTCAAAGCAAAGGCAAAAAGTCTCGGGAGGACTCAAACTTAGAGACTGGAAGGTAGGGTTCCAAGGTGTTGCAATGGTAGGGCCTTAGAATCAAAACCCTAAGGGAAGGAGGCTCACTCCGGTGTTGCTTAAGCAAGGCCTCGTGCTCCTTCCTCTTTCTCTAAATACACTTGGCAAAACGGCTAGCTTCAAAGTACAAATTTAAGGGAGAAAGTGTTGCA
>ML808181.1:26581-40619 GCA_009831015.1 Picea engelmannii | reverse complement strand
AATGATGGAATATGATGATCAATGCAAGTTGGACCCCACAATGCCTCTCAAATACCCCTGTACTCGCTATAACATCCATCTGGCTACTCTGGTCATCATAAATCTTTGCACTGTGATGATGTCCCAAAGTGGGGACATTACACAGTGGCAACACAAAACCTATGGACACAAATTTGCTAGGGCATCCTGTCATCCCCCCTAGACATGGTCAAGTGGACAAGCATAAGATCCAAGCACCTGTTAGAAACAAAGGAATCAAATGCACATATTCAAAGGTTTTGAGGATCAGAGTGACACATATCATGATACCCGGACTCATTACCTCATGGAGCAAGAACCATCTCTGATGCAGGACCAAGCCGAAGTTGATGGATGTTGCTGCTCACAAAGTGGAGCGCTGAAAGGGAGAAAAGATGGGCCCTCCAGGGCCATGCTCAAGTCAATCTGGTTGTCGGTACACCATGTCTAGGACCTGTGGGCCTCGAGACATAATCTCCTAGTTATCCCTGAAAGTGGGGGATGACATTTGGCTCCAACTCGGGGACATGTGCTCACTGAAGAGTGCATGAGAACCTCAGCATCTCTGGCATAACCTGCAACCTTCTTGATCTCAATAGCAAACATTAGTAACCATTTGGGGTAGTGATACCACCCCAACATATATATATATATAGGACTAAGATAAAAGCAATCATACGTATAAGTGTAAAAGCAGACTATTCTAATATGCAATGCAGATTGTATAATACATGAAATGCAAATGCCTACTTACCTGTACTTACCTGTTGGCTGGATGTTAGGTGTAGTCAAACGACCAATGAAACCCATTCAACAACGTCCCACAATACCTGCCTTTGTGCTTCATCATAAGCCAAAACAATGATAAGTCAAGCACAAAAATGACATGGGTTAGAGTATATGTCGTATCATCGGAAGTCACCAAGTCTAACTCATAGAGGCGGGTGGGAGGGATAAAATCTTGCCAAGTCCATCTCTAAGGAAAGCACTCAATCCACTTCAAGAAGGGGTCATAGAAAGTCCAAGGTTCAGAACACTGACTTAAAAGGTCTGCAAACTGGCTACCTAGGACGTCCTCACACTCTGAATTCTGGGAACGGATTGACAATGATGTAGTAAATGACTGTCAAACTATCAAGGGAAAGTTGAAAAACTGAGATAACAGACTCAAACTTGTAGTATCCGACCAACCCTTGGACTCTAGGGTTTTTCGTAGAGGAAAATCAACATCAGAAAAATAATTCTCAACCACAACTCTAGAGACACAACAAGGTAGGGTAATCGGAGGTGGTTGGGGAAAATTGTCACAAGGATCCTTCATTAAGCAAAGAAGGTCCTTACTCCTATCAAGACCTGAGAACAACAGTGGTTGATAATCATCTTCATGGAAAGAGTCCAAGTGCTCAGAGGAGTACTCATCAAAATCCTCAAGGTAAGACTGAAAATCATCAGGAAAATAGGGTACTAGGTCATCCTTGGGTTTTTGAAAAGTATGGGTAAAAATCTCATTTCCTTGTTGCCACTGGTGAAGAATAATCTGTTGTGATAATTGTATAGGAAACACTTGGAAATGACTCTCAATGTCATAGATGGGATCCATATCGTAACCAACTATGTCCCACCTACGTCTCCCAACATGTATGAACTCATCAATGTTATGAATCGTGTCACTATTTGTATCATAACGTGCAGGACTTGAAGCGTTCAAGGACTCATTTATCTCCTCCTCATATCCCCCATCATAAAGTAGAGCATCATCAAAATTTTGGGGAGGAGGGTAACTCACTGTTTCTTCTTGTGCAGGATCTTTGAGGACTTTGGTGTTTTTAGCATGCGTTATTGTTTCATCCTCATGAATTGCCCCTTTGTCTTCAATTGCACAACAAGGAAAATTCACTTCGTTCAAGGCTTCCATTTCTCCTTCATCTTCTGAATCATGGAACAAGGTGTCATCTGAATCTTGAAAAGGAAAGCAACTAACCTCATCGTCCTTTTGTTGTGCAGGAGAAATAGGCTCTTGGATGGCCTCATTAGAGGGAGGAGCATAGGTTGATACTTCATCACTTTGCTTAGGTTCCAGCTCCTTAACCCTGTCTTCATTCTGCTGGTCAAAAACTTGTTCCCTTCTTTCTTGTGAATCATCAGTAAAGGTTTCAAGGGAAACTAGTTTTATCAAACTGAGAGTGTCCACAGTATGGCCATTGACTTTGGTCCATAGAGAGGAAGCGTGTTTTCCTTTGGACAAGGAGAGATTTACCTCAATTTGCATGGCCATGTTACAAGCTTCATGGAGTGTTTTTGGCCTCTTTTTACTTAAGAGAAATCCTAAATGCGCCAAGAGTGCATTTGTAAAGAGATCTACGAGGTATTTGTCTTTAGGATAATGGTCTCTAGGAATCTGATATAGCAATCTCTGAAATCTATGTTGGAAGTCCCAGATAGTCTCATCTTTAGTTTGTTTTGCATACTTGAGTTATTTTAGAAACGTTTGGATATCTTCCAATTTCAAACCCCAACCTTTGAGAAAGGTCTCTTCCAACTGTTCCATAGTTGTGATGTTGGCATTGGGGAGGTTGTCATACCACTCCCTAGAGTTGCCATAAAGGGTGGCAGAGAAAAGCTTCATAACCAAATCTTCAGCATCATCACTGATAGGATGGAGTTGAAAGAAAGCCTAGAAATCACTCATATGATAATCGGATCTTTCCCCATTACTACTAGTGAATCTAGGGAGCCATTTCTCGTACTTCGGGGGCATCTGTCGAGGGTATCCCGGGATTTTACTCATGTCAAGGGGTTTGAAATTTCTCGGGTCCCATTGAGAAGTCATATTTGGCTTTGTCATTAGTGGAGTCGCCAGATAATTTTCTTGAAATTATCAAAGGAATAAGGGAATCACCCTTAGTGGAATCGCTAGGTAAGCTTGCAAGATAAGGGCTCTTGAGGAAAGGCTTACCGAAAAGTGTCGTCTTGAGGAAAGTTTGACTCAGTCATTCCTCGACAGTGGCGCCAAAATGTTATCGCACGGCTTGTAGTTAGGATAATGGATTGATGAAAAAGAGGTTAAACTGGCGTAACTGAACCAATCCCACCCTCTGTCACCTTGATGGGAACGTTCTTTCTATTTAGGGAGGTAAGGCCCAGGGGAGACGTCCTCGGTGACCTGTGGTTTTGAGAAAGCAAAAAGGCTTAGAAAGGCTAAGTGATAATAATCCCCCTCACAAGTCACCGCCTGATCAGAAAGTTCGGCTTATAGCCAATAAAGATGACCGGAAGTAGTAACCAAGAAGTCCCTACCCGAGAACAAAGAAACAATGAAACTATATGTGCAAGTTTGCTTGCTGGTTAGTACTTTATATAATCAATGACTTTCTGAAAATAAGCAATTGAGCAATAATATTGATGAAGTAAATCAATGTTTACACTATAGCAATGATTACAATATCACTTCTCAATAAATGCTAAAGAAACGTGGCATTCAATGGAACAAAATCAACACTTCATAGATAATGCCTTAACCAACCATTCAATTGCTTTAAAAGTAAAACGATAGCTGCACAAAAGGTGTTTATAGCACAAGAAGACGACATCAACACTAGGGTTAGTAGAATTAGTCTAGGCTAGGGTTAGTAAGGGTTAAAGGTTGTTCAAAGTAGTTGGTTGTTTGTATGGTCAAGGTGCTCAACACAAGTGAGGTCTTAGATCAGTGCTTTATTAGGGCAAATGGATTCAAAAAGGGCTGCAAATGTTGAAGGGCTGTGATGATAGTAACAGGGCTAGAGACAAGAGGGTGTCAAAGTGTCACTAAAGTGAGGCTTTAACAGGTCAAACCCTAGGGGAGACGGCTCATTAGGGTGTAGGTGACCTAGGCCCTAATGCGTCTTCCTCCTTCTCTAACTCAGAAAGACAAATTTTAAGGGCTAGCTTGATATGGTTGAAGACAAGAGGATTAAATATTGAGGTGTTGCTAAAGCAAGGCCTCAACAATGAAACCCTAGGGGGAAAGGCTCACTAAAGTGTAGAATAGCTAGGCCTTAGTGCTTTCTCCTCCTTCTTCATTTTATTTGACAAGAACAAGACGGCTAGGCTTGAAGACTAAAATTAGAGTGTTGCAATGGCAAGGCTCTATCTTACTTCAACAAATCAAATGGCTCATTTACTTGATAGGTACATGAGACAAGGACCTTTAACATGTGCTTGTCACCTAGGGTTTTAAATCAGCAAGTTATAACAACAAAATGCAAATAAACAACACTACAACCATTCAATCAAGAAGTTTTGCAGAAATTTACTTACATTTAACCAAGAGATCACATAGCCATACCCTAGTTGTAAACCTTCCACCAAGAAAAATGCCATAAATAGCCAAAACAAGCTTCCTTCAACAAGTGCGCCTTAGAATTTCAGCCAAAACCCTAGAATAGGGCGCAAATTTCAGATCTCACCAAGTGGTGGGTGAAAGATGATGAAAATATGAATGTAAAAACCCTCAATTTACACACTAGCAATGACCTTAATTACTTTTTAGGTCATAAAAAGGCCGACAAGGCCAAAATACCAAAATCAGACTGTTTTACACTAAAAGTCTTAAAATTAAACCCTAATCAAGCAATAATGAGACGTCATCCCCTTTCTAGGGTGACGTTGGCCCCTTTTAGGGCAAATGCAACCTCCTGGAGCAAAACGTTAGCCCTCCTTGGGCTTCTCCAAGCTGCCACACGTGCCAAAAATGCCATATTTGTCTCCCAAAACATCCATACTATTGGGTGACGTCATGGGCTTCCTGGGAGACGTCTTGGGGCTTCCAAGGCCAACGTTCCTATGGAAAGGGTTCAACCCCCCTAGGTACAGGTCTGCTCAGCTACCTCTGGTGGATTCTTCTGCTCTTCCCTGGTACAAATGCTCTGCCCTGTCTCTGCCCCCTGTTGGGGTTTCAACATCCATCTGGTGGGATTTTCAGCCCCATGGAGGTTCAAATTGATCATCTCCCCATGTGTATCTGTCCAACATGGTACCTGTCTGTCGGGCATGAGCCTGCACATCAACAACTACGCCCTCCAGGGGCTCATATGTCACAGGGATCATAGCAATGTCAATCACATCTCATCATCAATATTATTAAACATGTGCATAAAACCCCTTTACCCCAGTCTAGTGCTCAAGGACAATATACAAGTCTGCAATGCAAGTTTGGAGGAGGTGACAGGACGTCCTATTGGGCTAGTGTCTACCGGAAGAGGGATGTTTCTGGAAAGGATTAAATCCAAGTCATGTAAGTGGGTGAGGTGGATGAGGATGCTTGGGCAAAAAGGTGTAGTGATAGCAGGGATGGCTTACAGGTGGGTGCCTCTGTGGGGGGTGAGCTGCACCTATCATGGATGCAATGTTTCCAAGCCCATTCACGCCTCTTATCTTCATTCTTTTTCTTCCAAGATACTAGTAAAAGGACACTACCCTGGCTTGGTGACCAGTACTGGCAATGTTAGCCACACGCATTTCACGGAAATGAGAAGGCTGGCTCGTGATGAGACCCCCTTTCTCTTGGCTATGCCACCAAGAGCCACTACCCTGGCATGGTGACCAGATGCTGGTAGTGTCATACTGCTAGATGCTCATGGACCTAATAGGCTGGCTCATGATGAGACCCCCTATCCTCTAACCAAGTCTTGTCTTATTGTTTTTTTTTATCTTTTTATTGCTTTTTCTTTCAAGATGCCAGTCAAGGGACATTTCCCTGTCTTGGTGACCACAGGTGGCAATGTTACGCACAAGTACTTTCACGGAAATGAGAAGGCTAGTTCGTGATGAGATCCACTTTCTCTTGGCCATGCAACCAAGAGCCACTACCCTGGCGTGGTAACCAGGTGTTGTTAGTGTCATACCGTTAAGCACCCATGGACCTAATGGGCTGGCTCGTGATGAGACCCCCCATCCCTCAACTAGGTCTCGATTTATTTTTTACGGGTCCCTCTGTTTCTTGCTGAGAAGCCTTTTATTGCTTTCTTGGGGATCCATGGGTGAAACATCTCGAGGTTTTATTCTTAGGATTTTATTTTCAGCTTCTTTTACCCCCCGGCCTTTATCCCATTCTTCCCACAAGGTAAGGTACAACCCCTAAATGAATGGCTAACTTTAATTCCAAACCAATTTAATGGGATGGGTGAGCGGGAAATAAGATGGAAAGTGGTATGTATGATGGGAACGGACGATGGATTTTTAGAAATCCCCCCAGTGGCAACTCAAAACCTATGGACACAAGCTTGCTAGGGCATCCTGTCATCCCCCCCAGACATGGTCAAGTGGACAAGCATAAGATCCAAGCACATGTTAGAAACAAAGGAATCAAATGCACATATTCAAAGGTTTTGAGGATCAGAGTGACACATATCATGATACCCGGACTCATTGCCTCATGGAGCAAGAACCATTTTTGATGCAGGACCAAGACGAAGGTGATGGATGCTACTGCTGTTGCTCACAAAATGGAGGCGCTGAAAGGGAGAAAAGATGGGCCCTCCAGGGCCATGCTCAAGTCGATTTGGCTCTCGGTACTCCATGTCTAGGGCCTATGGGCCTCAAGACATAATCTCCTAGTTATCCCTGAAAGTGGGGGATAACAGGTACCATTGCCATAGTGATCTTATTAAATTATTCAAAATGATGTTTAAAGTTTTATTGATCTAAGGTTTTGTACTTAATGATCAATTTGTTCTTAAGATGGTTAGGGGTATTACAACTATATTCTTTTGAATTTTTCACACACACACACACACATATTTCCCAGCATTCGTGCTTTCTGGAAACCTGTGCAACATAGCTTCCAACTATCCAATCTGCATTTGAAAGTGATGATGCCATCCAATCCCAAAGAGCAGTTCTTTCCTGATGGGAGTTAGAAGCCTAAACAAAACAAAGGCCTATTACCTTATCCTCAAGAAAAATAGTCACCCAAATACACCTCTTGAAAGGGTCCAAGACATCTGCCAGAATATAGTTGTGCAATGAGTAAGACAATGCGAGAACCGCTCCTCCTCCTTGTTGATGATCAGTCGATCAGAAAGTGCCATTCCAACAATAATCCATTTTTTGTTTTAAATCAAAACCTGCAGATTTGACCTCTTTGAGAAAGATCACATCTGGTTTAGCATCCTTCAGTATAGTTCTTGCTAGCATATTGCAACTAGGATAGTCATCCCTCTTATGTCGAAGAGAGAATAGACATCCTCATTCAATAGGGATTTCATTTGCTAACTTCTTGAACCTGTTATCAGTTACAAACTGTCCCAAAGTAACATGCAGACAATGGACACTGTTGAAATTAATGCAGCTGGAAGAGCCATTCTTCGGAGGATAGCTAAGACCCTAGCTGAGTTCTATGGCCCCCAGTATACTCCTGGGGTTCTTGGTCTGGGACCAAGTAGATAGATCCATGGCAAAAGAACCTAGTGAGGGCCCCCAATATATTACTGGGGTTCTTGGTCAAGGACCAAGCAGTAAGTCCCTAGATGTGTTCCAGGGAATCCTTGCTCGGTGCTTGGATTGATTCTTGGATGTGTTCCTTGGTGGTTGATGGTATAAGCCCCTAGATGTGTTCTAGGGCCCCTGGATGTGTTACAGGGAATCCTTGCTCGGTGCTTGGATGTGTTCCTTGGTGGTTGATGATATAAGTCCCTAGATGTGTTCTAGGGCCCCTGGATGTGTTCCAGGGAATCCTTACTTAACGCTTGGGTTGATCTTTGGTTTTGTCTCTTGGTGGATAAGAGCCTAGATGTAATCTAGGGCCCCCATATGTGTTCTAGGGTATCCTGGTCTAGTTCCAGGTAGGTTCTTGGTTAAGTACCAAGACGTGATGATGTGTGATCTTCTTCTTCTCTTCTGGGATGGTCCATGAGACCTAGGAGCAACCACGAAGATGGACATGGCCACATCATTGATTTTTCCTCTTAGGTTGGGATGATAAAATCTTATAAATTAATCATGAGACTTATGTGGACAATTTGCCATTGAAGAAGACCCCTTTGACTTTGTCTTGTCGCCTCCCCTTGCTTGAGCCACATCCCTCTTCTTGTTCAATATGGTGTTGGTCTTTTATAGTTTTTTTTTTTATGTCTGGAGGAATTAGTAACTAGTTGGGCACGTGCTTGCGTTACACGTGGCCGTGTTATCCAACTGCTACCACTATAACCTCCAGGTGTGCCCACGAGGCCCCATACGCGGCACACATTGTAAGTCGGGGGGAGTTGAACTCGAAACCTCATGGAACTTCATTTTCACGGCACTTGCCAATTGAGATGCCCCCGGGGGGCGTTGGTCTTTTATAGTTACTTTGACTTGATTGACTTTATAATTAGCATTTTTATAATTTAAATATTAATTATTATTTTTATTTTATTTATTTTAATTCTTAGGTTTTTAATTAAACCTAAAAGGTAGGGTTAAATTAATTAACCCTAAACCCTTCCTAAACTATAAAAGGAACTTCACCCCTCTTGAAATATCCCTGATCCAGCTGATCAAGATATACGCTACTGTTCTAATGCTCTGTCGTGCAGATCTGATACACTGGGGGTTTCTGGATGCGTTTTAACCGTGTGTTTGAGATATTCTTTGGTTATTGTGGTTGCATGTTGGTTATTGCAGGTGCATGTTGGTTATTACATGTGCAGGTTGCATATTTAAGGTTTAACAATCATATAAGGACGCATGCAAAAGTATAGAATGTCAATTGCTCAATATCATGAATAATAACGGTTCAAGCATGGAAATACAATAGCCTACTGGAAATATAGAGTCTAAACGTCAGTCAAATCTCCTAGATCTGTACTGGAATACAATCAAATAACAAAAAAATACCCGTGATCATAAGAAGATAGCAGATCTGATGCATGCATGGATAGATCGACAAAAATGTGCGATTCCGGAGAAATACGATAACCGCTACCAGCTAGAAAACTTGACCTGAAGAATCCATCGTCAGAATGTGCCCGAAACTACTCCAATAGAAGCGCCCTAGCCTCTAGACTGGAATGGATGTCTGTCGGATCTCGGATCTGACCCCCGCGACACTGGATCTAGACCCCTGGGGGGTTTGCGCCCCTCCTGGGACACTGAATGCGCCCCAAAAGATTCCACCAACGGAATTTGCTGCTATATGGCTCAAAACGATTGTCTCGTCAAATGATGAAATGGGTCGGAAGGATTTGTCCGGATCTGCCCTGAAACTCTGCATGCAACGCCAAATGTTTGTCTGGAATAACTGCGCCCTGAATGGTTGGATGAATCGATCTGCAAGATTCCATCGTTGGAATCTGATGATAGATGGCTCAATGGAAGCGCCCTGGTTGGATCTCCAATGGGTCGGAACGAAACTGCAATCGGGACACAGGTCTATTGCAGCTCTCCAAACCCTCAAACTAGCTTGCGCCCTTCTTGGCTGAGTTGCGCCCTCCACAACGGAAACTCCTGAAACGTACGGTGAAATACCTGGATGGTATCTCCGATGGGCTAGGGTGTGTCTCTCGACACCGAAACTGATCAAGGGTGGTGGTTTCCTCCAGAAATCCACAAAACAGTAAGGTCGGCTCTCCTCCTCCTCTGGGAACTCTCAACATCAAATCATAACAATGCCTAATGAGGAATTAGGTCAAATTCCTCCCTTTATATCTTTCCCCCTCTAATTCTTCATTGACCTCACTTAAGCTAGGCGCCTTTCCTCCTAAAGTGATTTATTTGTCAATTAAGTCCCCCCTTAACACCTTTTCATTCTAATTCTTCGTTGACTTAGGCTTAAGTGACTTTTCCTAAGTATTTTGGCTTAATTCATCATTTAGCCGTTAATTCCTCCTTATTTCTCCGTCTTGTTCCCTGTTTGTGCCTGACTATAGTCTACGGGAACATATAGACTACTAAGTCACTCCCTGCTGGCCTACTCTTGGGAACGGGACATCACACCTCTCTCATTCTTACACTCTTGATGGTTCCTCCTCTAAGCTATCTTGGTCTGAAATTTGCTGCAGCTTCTCTTGTTCTGATTGGTATTGGGCGCGGCCTCCTCTTTTGGTTCAGTTTCTTCTCTTGCTCGATATGTGGTATGGCCCCTCCTTGGATCTGATATATATGTTGAGTTTAGGTGCGACCCCCTTTCTCATATCTGATGTATATGTTGTATGGGTGTGGCCCTGTTATCACACAATTTTTACTTTGATCAAAGGAAAGGTTAAAGGAGAAAAAATTGGCGTAACTGGAGACTATCCTATCACTGTCACCTCAATAGGATGTCTCTTTCTATTTAGGGTGGTAGGCCCAGGGGAGACGTCCCCGGTGACCTAGGGGTTTGAGAATGCAAGGTCAAAATGGCTAGATAAAGATCTCCTCTCACAAGTCACCGCCGATCAGAAAGTCCTGGTTTTATAAACAATGAAATGATAATGTGTCAAGGTGTACCTGCCCGAAACAAAGCAACAAGAAACTATATATATTGCAAGTACACTTGTTGGTTAGCACTTCATAAAACCATAGACTTTCTCAATAAGAGCAATTGGCTGATAATGATGAAGTAAGCAGAAAATTATAACAACAACATTTATAAGGGAACACTTCACATTAAATTCCTTAAAACAACTTCAAAATGACTAAGAATCCTCAACCATTGAAATCATAATACTAGAATTTGTTAGAAACAAACAAGACAATGTATAAATCGGCCTTTTCAATTGCTTCTAGAAGCTTTTAATGCTGCAATTAATGGCTGTAGCTTACTTTAGTAACAACAGCAATATTGTTAGTAGGCTAGGCTATTCTAGGGTTAGAAATGGTTAGTAGGAAGCTCAAAGAATAAGTTTTAATGGTTGTTTTGATCAATTTCTCAAAATAGGACTTAGACTAGTGCTTTTAGGGAAAATGGAGTCAATGATGTGGCAGAAAATGTTGAAGAAAAATGATAGTAGGAGAGTCAAAGACAAGAGAGACTGATAGATTGGAGTGTTGGTAAGCCAAGGCTCCAATTATCAAACCCTAAGGGGAAACTAGCTACCAAGGTGTAGGTAACCCTAGGCCTTAGTAGATTTCCTCCCTCTTTAACTCAATGATGAAGCAAAAATCGGCTAAGATGAAGCAATGGATACTAAGGTGTTGCAATGGCAAGGCCTTAGCACATGCTTCAAGAAAAATGGCCTTTTGACAAGATCTAGTAGGTGGAGGCTTTTAAAGCTGGGACAATAACATGTGCTAGTCTTCCTAGGGTTTAATCAAGCAATTTCATAATCTTTAATGTAAATGCAAGATAAATAAAACTATAACCATTCAATTAAGAAGAATTGCAGCAATATCACTTGCATTCATCAAGAATAATCAAGAAAATCCCTAGTTGAACACATCCACCAAGAAACTTGCCAAAATACTCCAAATTTAGCCTTCCTCAACAAGTAAAATTTCAGCCAAGAAACCCTAAGTAGGGCGCAAATTTCAGTCCTCACAAGTGTGAGTGAAAAATGATGAAAAATAAGAGTGATTTTCCCCTTATTTATACAGTTACAATGACTAGAATTAGGTCAAAAAGGCCGACTTGGCTAGTTACACATAATATCCAGTTTTTACATTAAATGTCAAAATAAAACCCTAAATCAAGCTGTAAAGATGACATCATGCCATTTTAGGGTGACGTTAGGACCTTTTAGGGCAACGTTGGCCTCCTGGAGCAAAACGTTAGGCCTCCTTGGGCCTCAGGATCCTGCCACATGTGCCACTTGGCACACAACTACCTCCAAAGTATCCAAAACACTGGGTGACCTGGGTGATGTCATGGGTCTTCCAAGGTCTACATCATGGTTGTTAGCACCAATTCTTGCAAGGGGTTATTTCTCTCTAGTTTCGGGCCCTTGGTGTTAAATGTGAAGAAGTGGGGCTTAAAACCTCATCAAATACAGTTTATCCAAGGCCGCAGCCGTGAGCGCAAAAGCACATACTCAGAAAAGTCCATGTCAGGCTTAAAATCAAGTGAGCGGGCAAAGATCGCCTTTCAACGACGAGGATCCATCGACATGGCAGATCAACGATCATCGGGAAATTGCAATCAACGAAGCTGTGCAAGGTTTAGCGCAAGAGATAGCGCCCATATTGTAGGACGCGTGGCGCACATCCGTGCTTTCGGCAATTTGGTCACCAAGAGAATGGGGAAGAGGTGCATCACGGACTAGCGGTGGGAGAAGTCCTGAAATGACCGACACCATTGATCGAGGAGCGATCTCGGTCTTTCGATCTTGGAAGACACGTGGCGGAGGGTCCAGGCCAGAAGGGGCCCCACGTCTAAATATGGATCTCAGTCGTCCAACCAAGGGACATGTGGCACACGATTAAGCACTGTCGGCGTTTTGGGAGTCGGGATTTCAAAGGTCAAGGGGTTTCTCTTCCGTTTCATTTCGAAACCCCGAAACGCGAAATGCGAAAGCCCCCGAGGTTTGGGCCCACGGTCTTGGTGCCTAGTCACAAGGAAGTAAAGATGGAAAGAGCGGGGCCTTTCGGGATTATCATAGTGAAAGCGTCGAAGCCATCTCAGCTATCCATCCAAGGACGACACTTGGGTGCATTTGATTTAAAAAGGGCATGGATCTAGGTGGTCATGATCCGCGCGCCCAGATCTACAGATGAGGTCCAATTCCGAACCCCCTCCATCGTTCTGCCTTTAATGAGGGGGGGGGTCTGGAATTCAGCGCGCAAGTTTGAGTGGTTGGGATTAAAGCGCTCCGATCTGTGGCCCACATCCAATTCCGGACCCCCTTGTCATTCTTCCTTTAGCGAGGGGGGGGGGGTCAAGAATGAGGCAGTTTTCAGTGCGGGCCCCTCTACTATCGTGGCGTCTCCTCCTTGCGTTGGCTCCCACTTCTTCCAAACCACTTACCGCCTCCCTCTTTCCCTGCCATCTGTCCTCCACTCACCCTCATGGTATATCCCTTTCCCCTTCGCTCCCTCTTGCCTTCCGACACCTGTCCTTCTCCCTTCCATGTTGCTCTGTCATAAGAAACGTGTCCTCTGCTCTCCCAGGTGTCATGTCCCTTCTCTCTGACCCGTCGCATTACGGCCTCCTCGTCACCTTCCCGGGGCACATCACCTCATTGACTGGTGACACGACCTCCCGCTTCTCTGCCTCTTAGCTCTCTCACCTCAAAGCCCATGTATTCTGCCACGTCCGTCCATGCGGCCCCTCCGCCGCTCATCGTCCTCTCACCTCCTACCACGTGTCTCTCTCTCCTAGTCACCTCCACCTCAGCACCTTCCGCCATCCGCTGTCCCTTGCCTCCGTATCACTTCCACATAAGCGACCCCCATCTCACCTTCACAGTGTTGGCGCCTTCGCCCTCCTCGTCAGATCCTCCTCCATGCCTGCCATCTGGGTTCCCCCCGTAGTAGTCCAACAAAGCAGCAGACATCCAAAGGGAGACTGCCACGTCCTCCAGGGGCAAAGTTGACCAGGCCTTACTTGATCTCGAGAGAGTAGTTATTGAGGTAGTTGACGGTAGTTGAACGTCGTCTCCTTCCATAAATAGAAGGCCGGGAAAGGACAAAGCGCAGAGGCAGATTGTCAGTCTATCCTGACAAGGATCGCGTCTGACAGAAGACTGCATGGGCAGTCTGCCCAACGTCTGCATGCGCAGCCCGACAGAGAAGCTCCTCAAGGTCAAGCATTTAACTCATGACGTGATTGTGCCTTCAGCGCCCGAGTCAGTTCCAAGTATATGTAGTCATTTTTGCCATTTTTTTATGGATCGATGGTTGAGCCATGCTCCCGACTGTAAAGTTTTTGAGGAAGCTCTGGTTATGTATTTTGATTTGAGATTGTCAAGTTAATGGAAGTCAGTTTCTCTTTCTTTCATTCTGTTTGTCAGTGTTGCCGAAGCGTGGGAGCGAAGCGGGAGCGGGAGCGGGAAGCGGGAGCGCGGGAGCGCATTTTTCAAAAAATGGTCGGGAGCGAAGCGTCTCCGGAGCGTTTTTATATATATATATATATATATAAATATATATATAT
>ML808181.1:0-13649 GCA_009831015.1 Picea engelmannii | reverse complement strand
TGTTTGGACTTTAGCAATTAAAATTGTTGTTTTAGACTGACTGACACTTCGGGTGGACAAACCCATGGCTAAAGTTGTCCGACTGAGCTGAAACTTGGTCCATGGATGTAGGGGGTGCTATTCCATTTCTTTTGAGCACAAATTACCCTATCAAAAGTCCAAGGACCTAGTTTTTACAATTATTGCTAAAAAATAATTAATTAATTAAATAATTAAACTTCCAAACTTAGGAAAATTTAATTAAAAAAAACTGACTTAGACGACGAAATTCCGCGAAACTTTCTAAGATGTCTTGCATGGTCATTTACAATGATTCCCTATAATAGTTACCAAAACATAAGCCCACTAGAACGTCATTCACCACTTTGGAAGAATTATTGCAAGTGTGAGGGAAAAACTCAAGGGAAATCAATAAGGCTGAAAATCCCAACTGATAACCTGAGGATAAAAAACCCTCGGTGAAAGGAACTCTCCCAATAAACCGATCCCTATTACATTATTAACCCACGCAGGGGTGCGGAAATTCCAATTACAAAATAAAGTATTGGGGCCAAACACTACCCTGTAGGACCAAAAGTCTTTGATAACATGGCATCTGATGATGCATCTCTTCATGGCACATGGAGTTGACCAAGAAAATGCCAACATGCCAAGAAAATCCTTCCATCAACAAGTGCGCCTCACTTTAAAAGACCAAATACCCAAGTAGGGCACAAAAATCAAACCTCACAAGAGAGTGAGTTGTGTGTTATGTTCAAATGAGGGAAAAACATCCTCAATATATAGTATCTCATGACCTATAATTAAAATTAGGTCATTAAAAATAGCCGACAAGGCTACAAACCAAAATCATACTGTTTTTACATTAAATGCTAAGTAAAAGACCTAAATGAGCAAAAAGTGAGACGTCAAGCCCCTTTGAGGGAGACGTTAGGCCCTTTTGGGGCTAGTCTAGCATCCAGAAGTCAAACGTTAGCCTTTCCTGGGCTCCTCCAAGCTGTTACACGTGCCAACCGTCCTATCAAACTGCCACACGTGCAAGGTGACGTCAAGGCCTCCTGGGTGACGTCCTGGTCATCAAAAGGAAAACGTTCCATCTGAAGTGGGTCAACCCCCCTGGGCTGGGCTCAGCCAAAGTGTCCTGGGTGGAACATCCTTCTTCTTCTCATGTGCAAAGGCTCGACCAATCATTGTCTTGTCTCCGCCCCTGATGGGGTCCCAGCAACCATCTAATGGGCTCTTCAGCCCCATGGAGGTCCGAACTAATCATCTCCCCATGTGTACCGGTCCAACTGGTACCTGTTTGTCAGGCATGGTCCTGCACATCAAAAACTTCGCCCTCCATGGGCTCATTAGTCACAAGGATCATAGCAATGTCAATCACATTTCATCATTAATTTTATCAAATACATGCATAAAACCCCTAATATATCATTCAATAGCTCAAAGATATTACAATGACCTACAATACAAAGCCGAAGAAAAAGACAAAATACTCTATTGGGCCAACATCCACAAGAAAAGGAAAGTCTCCAGAGGGTATCATTAAAGCCATGTAAAACGAGGTGATGTGGTTAAGGGATGTCCAGACATACGGGTAGAGTGAGAGACAGGGATGCATGATATTACCTGTGGGTGCCTTTGTAGAAGGTGAGTTGTACCCGTCATGGATGCAATTCTTTCCAAGCCCTTTATTGTCTTTATTCTTTTCTTTATTTGCTTTTTCTTTTTATTTCAAGGACTAGCTAGAGGACACTGCCTTGGTGTGGTGACTAGAGCTGACAGTGTTACCCACAAGCACTTTCACAGAGATGATAAGGTTGGCTCATGATGAGACCCCCTTTCCCTTGGCCATGCAACCAAAGGTCACTGCCCTGGCGTGGTGACCAGATAATGGCAATGTCATAGTGCTAGGTACCCATGAACATAATAGGTTGGCTCGTGATGAGGACCCCTATCCTCTTGGCTAGGTCTTGTTAGTTATTTTTCTTAGGGTCCCTCTTGTTTCTTGCTAAGAGGCTTTTTATTGCCTTCTCAGGGATCCCTGGGTGAGGCATCTCTAGGTTTCATTTTTTATGGCTTTTATCTTTTACCAGCTGCTTTTACAGGTGCTTCTATAAATTTCAAAGTCAAAAGATAACATGTACATTGGAAATATGTTACAGAACAGTAGTATGGTATTTGTGGACACCAATCAAATAATTGATATATTACAGTACTTGATGTATGTAAATCTTTATTGTTCGTATAAGATTCTACACGTAGCCTTGGCTGACTTTCATGCCTTGCAATCCCTACAGGACTTGCAACACCTGTGGTACCTCCATGCCCCCCAATCAGTAACTGGGGATCTACAGGCTCTACAGCTGGTAAGTCTGTCAGTCACTGTGGGCTGTGCAAAGCCCTCAGTCAGTTGGTCAGATGGCTAAAAATAATTGTTTTAGCATATAAGATCCTATGTACAAACTTCGACTAATGTCAGTAGCCTGCAGGCTCTTCAGTTAGTTCCTGCAAAACTTTCAGGCCATTCAGTAGATCGGTCAAAGAGTCCTTCACCCCCAACCCCCTTGTCGCAAATAGTATAGAAATAGATCTGGTAAACCCCAACTTGTATCTTCAGTAAGATAATGGAAATATATTGAGGCCCAGAAATACTTAGGCTTAGCTATGCACTGTATCATATATGTTGGAAAATGAACAAGATAATGGATAATTCTCTTTTTTAGCATCGTTGACAAATTATGCTACCAACCATTCAACTAACTAGAGTTTATTTGTACCCTACTTCACAAAAGTTCAAATCGATATCAGAAACTTTGTGAATATTAAAATACAAGCATAAGAATGCCCATATCTAAGGTAAAAACTATGACGATTAAATTACTTAAACCTGGAAATTAAATTTCCCCAAGATTAAAACAAAGCTTGAATATCAATCACACATGAGCTATACATGAAATTATAAATGTCATGAGTTACACATAAGTCTCTAGTAAAACATTTAAAGCTAAAGCATGCAGAACAGAATTCCTTGCCTGTAACAAGAATGACAAGGATCACAGCAAAAGATATACTTGCACCATCTAACCACCCTTCCTTAATGCCCTGCAAATTCCAAATATAGAGCCATGATAAGAAACTAAAAAGTTCAAACTGAAAGAAGCAACATGTCAAACAAATTTGACATAAAGAAGACAAATCATTCCTCAAAGATTCTTAAAAAATTCAAAGTGGTATAAATTTTATAATTCGGTACCATGTGATAGATAGCAGAATGAAAGTGACAGAAAGCTAGAGGTGCAATTAGCAGTAAAGGGGGCCCCATTTAGAGGGGCATTTTAGTCAAACTTTCCAAAATGTACAAGACTTAATCTAATACTAACATAGCTGGTAAGATGACAGTATAACTTACTTGAGTTTTTATGCCCAAAGCAAGTGACAAGACTGCACAAATCATCAAAATGATGAGTGTCGTGTCCTGAAGAGCAGCCCAAGCAAAAACCTAAAAAAAGATATAAGTTCAGATATGCAATAACTACACTGCCAATTTCAGACAGGGTCATAAATACTTCTGTAGAGTAAATATACACTTTGGTCTATCAAGAATGCTAAAGAGAACATTACAAAAAAGTTAGGTGCAGGCTTTCGTGGATACGAGTTCTCTCCATATGCATTCCTTCGACATTGAATTTCTTCTAGATCTCCCTTAATACCCTTCTGAAGATCAGTATGTAATAGATTGGCGACTTCATTTACCTGTTAGCATTTCAGGCTGTCGCTGCAATAACTACCTCAGCAGGAACTAAGTGTGAAGTGATCAATTAATTGAGATGTACAAACAAAATTAAAATCCCAAATCTTCTTCTCAGCTTACCCCGCCCATCTGCTGTACAGCATTAATATCATGTTCTCTAACCAAGTTTGCAACTGTTACTGGTCCAATTCCAAATCCTTCTGGGGGAGCTTCTAATAATGGCAATATTTGATGAGTTAACAAAAATTAGTAAATGTGATTTAATAACAAACTGGAAAGACATTCAAGAACATTTTATATGCACGTGAGATTAAGCAACTATACAAATTAATTGATATTTTCATCCACAGAGAAATTTATTTTGAGCCATTGTTGTGGCCTTTGGTCCTGTTAGCCCTCATTTTGCATAAGGCCTACACCAGTGAATATTTTCACTATCCTTGTGATTTTCATCACAAAGACAGATTCTATAGGTTGATAGAGCTTTAGATGGACTGGGATTCATTGGTTTTCACTCAGTTCCTTGGATTGTTAATGACATGGATTATGATGTGTTAGATGACTTGATGGTGTTTTGCTTGATATACTTGCTTATCCTAGAGAGATAGCATTACACTTGATCTCCATATTTTGCTAGATGATTGGATGTGAGGATATATGGATCCCTCCGTGGAACTCCCTAGCTCTAATGGATGATATTTACACATGGATGGGTTACTTGTGGTATTGAGCATGACATTATGTAGAGTGCTCCCCTTCTTTGGCTCACATTTGGAAGCATATACACACTTGTCATCATTTTATGCATATTTTGATGAGGTTGTCCTACTCCTCGACGAGTTGGTTGGACTTTTGGTGACTTGGCATACGGCTTATGGCTTATTTGACTTATAAGTTATTCTTTGTTGGATCTACAACCTTACATGTAATATACCTAAAGTATATTACATTTCTTATCATGTAACAATATGTTATAGGTAAATTATTATGTAAAGAGGCATTATAATGCAAATGATAAGTCTATGTAATTATGATAAGGCATGACCTTTGCCAAGGACATCATTTATTATCCCTACGTGTATTTATATACATATCTTTGTATCTCATATGATGTCAGTTATGTAATGGATAATAAATAAATATTATTGTTTCCTCGTGGAATATAAGGGTTCATCCATGTTATCACAAAATATGGCAATTGTGCAAATCCTTCAGAAGATGGAAGACAAGTCTAACATATGGAAGTACTTGCCATTGTCACCTTAGCAATTCCTTCCCTCGTTTTAGTGAAGGATTGAAATCCAACACAGTCAGAGTCAGAGAAGTCATAAGGGAACAGGGAGTCACTGCCTTGATTGATGGTGGAGCAACCCACAATTTTATTGATGCAGCTTGGGTGGCTAGGGGACGGGTAGCTATAGAGGACTTTGAGGGTTTCAAAGTAGCAGTGATCGACGGATTTAATGTGTCTTGCACAAAGAAAATTCTTAGATTGGCCTTGACAATTGGTAACTACACCTTGATAGAAGATTTTTATGTGGTAGATGTGGCAGATTCAGATGTAGTGTTGGGAATTCAGTGGCTTCAGACATTGGGGGACATTATCACAAACTACAAACAGAGGACCATGAAGTTTTTCACGCCAGGAGGGAAACAGGTTGTTCTATGAGGCATAGCGCGAATAATGCTCCTACAGTGGTATCAAACAAACGGATGGAAGCCATATTCAGACATGGAGATGTAGCGTATGCAACACAATGCTTTATTACATCCCAAACAAAGGATGAGGGTAGAAGGCACTATCATGCAGACATTCAAGATTTATTGAGTAGATATGACAAGGTATTTGGGCAGATACCTCCAGGGAGACCTCCTAACAGAGGTTTTGAGCACACCATAGAACTTGAAGGGGCGGGCAAACCAGTGATCACCACTCCGTACAGGCATCCCAAGAAGTTCAAAAATAAGATAGAGAAAGCAATCAAGGAGTTGCTTGGCATGGGGCACATAAGACCCAATTCCAGTCCTTTCACTTCTTCGGTGGTCTTGGTTAAGAAGAAGGACAGGACAATGCATATGTGTATTTATTATCGGGCCTTAAATAAAAAGACAATAAAAAATAGGTACCCTATACCTAGGATCGATGAGGTGCTAGATGAGCTGCATGGAGCGGTGTATTTTTCGAAGATTGATCTTCGATACAGATATCATGAGATCAGAATCCATGAGGAGGACATCCATAAAACCACCTTTAGGTGCCATTATGGGCACTATGAGTTCTTGGTCACGCCTTTCAGATTGACCAACGCACCTGCTACTTTTCAATCATGCATGAATCATATATTCAGGAAGCAACTGCGGAAGTTCCTATTGGTATTTTTCGATGATCTCCTGATATATAGTAGGACCTGGGAGGAGCACTTGGCGCACTTGGAAGAGATTCTGAGCATTATGGAGGAGCAGTCATTATATTCCAAGGAATCTAAGTGCAAATTTAGTATGATAGAGATTCTCTACTTGGGGCATGTGGTCAGTGCACAGGGAGTGCAAGTTCACACAGAGAAAATACAGGCTATTCTAGATTGCCCACCACCCAAGAACCTCACACACTTGCAAGGGTTCCTTGGGATCTGCAGTTACTATAGGCGGTTTGTGTCAAGATTCTCTCAGTTGATCGCCCCTCTTATAGATCTCACGAAGAAAGTGGCCTTTTGTTGGACAAAAGAGGCCCGGAAGACCTTTGATAAAATGAAGGAAGTGATGAGTTCTTGCCCCGTTTTGGCACTTCTTGACTTTACTCAGCCCTTTGTGTTAGAGTGTGATGCATCTGGTGTGGGCATAGGAGCGGTTTTGATGTAGCAGAAGCATCCTATTGCATACAAGAGCAGGAAGCTCTCCGCCACAGAGAGACTTTATCCCATCTATGACAAGGAAATGCTCGTCATTATGCATGCATTAGCGAAATTCAGACAATACCTGGTAGGTGGCAAGTTTGTGGTCAAGACTGATCACAACAGTTTGAGGCATTTCTTGGGGCAAAAGGATCTTAACGAAAGGCAACAGAAATGGGTCAGTAAAATACAAGCCTATGACTTCGATATTGAGTACGTCAAAAGAAAGAAGAATGAAGTTGTTGATGCTCTATCTAGGAGACCAGAGATGTTCTCGTTATCAGAGATATCTGCGGATTCGAAATTCGAGCTCTTAGTGGAGTATTCCAAGAGCAAATTTGCTTGTGAGGTGATGGATAGAAGTGTGCAAGATGACAGGTACAAGGTGGTAGATGATATCATCTACTACAAAGACCGCATATACTTGGTTTCGAAGTCTACATTAAAGGAGAAAATTATGAAAGCTATGCATGACACACCTTTAGTTGGGCATCTAGGATATTTCAAAACATACAGGAAGATCAAAGAGAGGTTCTGATGGAAGGGCCTCAAAGATGAGGTATTGAGACATGTGTGGGAGTGTGTGACTTCTCAGCAGACCCACCCTGCAGAATAACTTCAGCCACTGCCCATTCCAAAGTAGAAATAGGAGAGCATATCCATGGACTTTATCACAGGGTTGCCGAAGACACAAGGAAGAGATTGCATTTATGTGGTGGTCGATAGGATGACCAAGTCTGCTCATTTCTTTGCCATATCCCCAGAGTACAAGGCAGCACAAGTAGCATATTTATTCTTCAGGAAGATATTCAGGCTTCATGGGTTGCCGAAAAACATTGTTAGTGACAGGGATAACCGATTTCTGAGTGCTTTTTAGCAAGAGTTGTTCAGGCTAGCAAGCATAGAGTTGAATTCCAATACGAGTTACCATCAGAGATAGATGGCCAAACAGAGATAGTGAACAAATGGCTAGAGGGGTATTTGCATAACTACATGACCGGGCAACAAAAGGCATGGGTTAAGAGGTTACACTTGGGCGAGCATTGTTATAACACCACTTATCATATGTCCATTGGGATGTCACCATTTAGAGCATTATATGGATATGATGCTCCATCTTTTGTAGACTTGGCGTTTGGGGATAGTAGGGCTCCCAAGGCCAAAGATTGGATTCGGGAGAGCCAAGACATTCTTCAAGCTCTTAAGGATAACCTGCAGACGGCCTAGGGGCTAGAACCAATAGAAGATATATGCAAATAAGCATAGGGTCGAGCACACCTTCAAAGTAGGGGCCTTAGTGTTTCTCAAGCTGCAGCCATATAGACAGTATTCTCTGAAGAAGAGTGGTGCAAAGAAACTTAAGCCAAGGTTTTATGGGCCTTACAGGGTGACCAGGAGAGTTGGTGAAGTGGATTATGAACTGGAGCTGCCAGAAGGGAGTAAGATCCATAACGTGTTTCATGTCTCGTGTCTCAAAAAGGCATTAGGACAACACATCACTACTTCGGCAAAAATGCCTCCATTGGATGAGGAGGGGCAGCTAGTACTAGTTCCTGAGGAAGTTTTGGAGGTTCAGGAGAGGAAGCTTCGGAACAGGGTAGTCAGAGAATATTTGGTCAAATGGAGAGAGTTTCCTACAGAAGATGCCACTTGGGAGAGTGAACAATTTTGCAGCACCCGAATCTGCAATTGCTTGGGGACAAGCAATCTCAGGAAGGGAGGACTGCCATGTCCCCTTTCGAGTGATCATGGGACATGGATGAAGTAGCTTAAGTCATTTTGGGGAAGAGATTATCCGGATTCCTTCTTTGTGCTTCAGTTTGGTTGAGGTTTCCTTCATTTGGCAGCTGGGTTTTTGTGGGCAGAGGATGATTCATGCTTGAGGCAGCTGGATTTACTCAGTGAGGGTGATTTCTTTTATGCTGGCTGAGTTTGATCACTAGAGGAGGGGTTTCTCCTTGACTCTGAGCTATATCCATCTTGGGATCGATCTCTTCACTTCAAGGGTCGATTACATCCATTTGGGGGCGAGTCTTTTCAATTGCTGGTCGCTGGGTAACTGGAGGTGCTTCTATTTGCAGCCTGGGCGAGTTCATATGGGTGGCAGCACTCTTAGTTGCTGTTTGAATTATAATCACTGGAAGACAGAGGTATTTCCCTTACAGACCGAGTTATTACTGAAGGGAGAGGTCGATGCTTTGCTGGAGCTGATCTGTGTAAAGGAAAGCGCCTTTCTTGTGGGATCTGAGCTAATTTTTGTGGATGCTGAGTTATTTCTTGAGGGGAGGGCGAGTTAAGGCTGTGAGGACAAAAGACCAAGGTCTCATCTCCACGAATTTATCTCTGCAATTGTTTACTGCTGTTCACACATTTTTGGAGGCTGATATTATCATACACAGAGCTGTCATTTTGGGTTTTTGAACGTGCTGTACATGGCTGTCAGCTACAGCCAGTTTTGTTTGGAGTTTGCACAGAAATAGTTTACACAGGGATTGCATATCAGGTTCACATTTCCTATATCCTATATTCTGTTGAAACTCATTGTATTGCTGCCATTGAAAGTTAATACATATTGCAGAAAAGTCATTGTGGTGTTCCCATATTTGTAGCAGAATTTGTTTTCTTTTATGAATAGAACGTTTTAATGCAAATGAATTATCATTTATGAACCAAAAACCCAAACAAAAAAAATTTACACCCAAAAATTAGCAAGGTTCATTACATTTCTATAGGGGCGAAATCTGAAATCTAATTGGTATGTGGAAAATACGGTTTGTCCATTGAAATCGTGGGTACAATTGCAAACGAGAAAGTTGTAGGCAAAACCACCTAAAGGAAATAAATCATTGATAGGCACATCAGACCGGAACGCTGCCGAATCAAAGGCCATCGAATTTACGGAAGATCAGTTGAGGAAACACCGCCAGTTCTGTCCGGAATCCACAGTTATCTCGAAATTAAGTTTCACGACGGAGCAGAGTCGCGACGCTAAAAAGAGATCCGTGCTAGCCACTACTGCCGCCTCCCATCCGTATGCTTCGCAGTGCTGCCATCGTACACCGTTCAACACTGCTCCCTTTTATCTGTATGCTACATGTTGCGGCCACCTTTCGGCCGTATCAAAGAGCCATCAATTCGGGGTTTCAAAATTCCGTGTAAAAGAGAACAACTGTACGTAGCCATACGTTTCATAACCCATAAATTGGGAGTAAAAGAAAGAAAATGATTTTAACGTCCACGAGGGTAACAATAGCCTATGGGACAGACCGCCTCACACACCGATTTTTGCAATTCACCCTTTTTCCTGTTCAACTTGATGATGAGCTCTCCCAATTTTTCCAGTGTCCCCTAGCTAAATAAGTTATTCCAAGAGCTAGTTGTCAAGATACTTATATAGCTGTCCCTACTGTCTTTGAAAGCTTCACACTCTAAAATGAAATGTTTTTTTGTTTCCACTTTTCCAGAAGTGCAGAACACACACACCCTTTCTTCCCAAGCTTTTTTTGGTCTTTTCCAACTCCCAGTTTCACAGCAGAGTTGATGGGAGTTGGTTCTTAATTGGGCAATAAGCATTTTGGCTCTCCAAGATATATTGACCCCTATGTATGCTTTTTGATGATGATTGTATGTGGGGTTAAACTCTTCAATATAATACTCTTTCTTTCTCCCGAGCTCTTTGTCCCAACTTCGCTTGTGAAACCTATCAATAACAAAAGCCTTTATCTATTTATTGTTCGTAGGGCCCCTGTTCAAGTGGATATCCCATTTATTAAGCCATTTAATATTTTGTCACATCCACGTCTTCTTTATTTTGCACAATATGTCATTGAAGACGACCTTAGGCCACTGACTGTAGACTAACTCGGGAGCAATCTTCCCTCCCTAGTGCACTTTTCGGCAGGTCAGCAGTGCGGTTTTAAATTTCTGACCAATCCAAATCCAAATTTCTGATCGATTTTCTGAGTATCTAGGTTGGTTTAAAATGGAGCAAAACCCCTAGAGTAATAATCTGAAATCCATAGAACTTTGATCGTGCAAAACTCAGGCTACCCCTCAAAATCTGGCTGAATTGCCCTTTTTTTTTTGCCTGAAAAGCGGGTATGTTTGCCCATAAATTGTGCTTGTTTTATACTCCCATAATTTGTGTTTGTTTTACTATATTAAAGTTGGTTCAGCTTTATTTAAAAAATTTGTGTTTGTTTTATACTCCCATAAATTGTGTTTGTTTTACTATATTAAAGGATATTAAAGTTGGTTCAGCTTTATTTAAAAAATTTAACAATCCTAAAGTCCGATCGAATTTGTTATTAATTGTAGAAAAGTTAAACTTAGAACTATTGAGGCTTTATTTATATTTAGTGGGACATTGAAAAGTATTTACCTCTCGAAAAAAATTTAATAAAGGTATATATAAAAGTGGAATTTTATTAAAGAAGTATAAAAGGCCCCATTCAATGTTAAAGGAAAGGAATATATTATTTTATTCCAAATGTATCAATATTATAAAGAGGATTATGGATTCCACAAAGAATTTTGGTTTTTTTGCGAAAAGTCTTTTTTGTGCATAGGAGTATTATAATTGTTCGAGAGTCATTCAGAAATCAAAATATCATTTGCACAAAGTGTTACAAAACTTTTTCCTTAATCGAATTTCAAAATAACATACAAATAAAATCACGAATTAAAAAGTTAGAAGATGAATGTGCAAAACAAGAAGAAAAATATAAAGATCTCAAGAATATGCTTGGTGATGAATTATTAACAAAAAATGAAGAAATTTCTTACTTAAAAGATCACCATCAAAAACTACTTAATCAGATCAAGAAGTCAGAGGATACAAAACATTGCATTTAGAAGTTGGAAAAAGAGAATCAAAATCTCAAAAAAAATTATCGGAAAAAAGATGAAGACAATTTACACTTAAAAAACCTTAATGAAAGATTGCTCAAACAAATCAGAAAGTTAAAAGATGAAAAGCTTGAGAGTCAAGACTTCAAAAACGAAGTGAACAAATCAGAGCAAGAAGAGCTTGCACGTTTAAAAAATCATAATCAAAACCATTTAGGCAAATCAAGAAGCTTAAAAATGATAAGAAGTTACTGAAAAATAAGTTAGAACAATTTATTGAGAAGGAAGCATCGAAATCTTCAAATGTTAAAATCCAAGTTGTGGAAAAAGGAACAAATACAGCTCCAATCCACATCACAACTCAAGAAAATGCCAACCCAATTGAAGAAAAAACATATAGGGACAAGTCATGAAATATGTTGGCATAGTGATAACAAAAAACTAAGTGAATGACATTAAACACAAGGTTAAGTCTGAAACAGATCTTTGAATGTAATTATTCTTCATTCCAAATGTGTCCTAGAGCCATATATTGCGTTATGATCAGAAAAATCAGTGTATAGAAAATTATCTATGGTGTCTATTCAACCATAACCAAAAATACAACCATGAGTGTCAGTAATCTAAAACTAAGACCCCCCAAAACCCCAACATTCAAGCAAGAAGCTATATGTTGAATATGTATTGTATTTCTAAAAGTGGCAGGGAGTCTTGTAAAATCCCTGGAATCCTATTTCATGATAAAAAGAAAATGATTAAGCCATCATGATATCATTTGAATGCTACCTGTAAGTTCAAGGTCCGTAATTTATTTTTTTGACAACACAAGTCTTATCCATTTAATCGATTGGAAAATATATACAGGTTGGATATATGGATTTATGACTACGTTCTAATACCAAATTCAGGTCATTCCTCCAAAACTATCCATAGACACGTCCAAAAAAATGTCATTTGGCCCGACAGACTATAATAGGTTATAGCATAAATATAATCCATTATTATCCCGACTCTTCAACATTTGCTCACCAATTTCATTTGTTTAGTATATAAAATTATGAGCCTTTGCTCACCAATTTCATTTCTTTTGTATATAAAATTATGAGCTTTAGTTAAGGACTGTAAACGAGGGATTAAATTGCTTTAAAACAAAAAAAGGGAAAATTCTCTTACCCTCCACTTTATTTGGCTTTGTAGCAGCTTTCTTGAAGAGATAGGCTGCCTGAATGAATATAAAAAAAGGATTTAGGAATGTTATATGCTTAAAATGTCATTTGTCTTCGTAGAAATAAACAACCAAAGCCACAATTACAGATGCCTTACCCTTACAGCTTGAGCATGGGCTCTGATCTTGCTTTTAATCTGTTTTCTCTCCTCTACCTCTTTTAGATCTAAAGTATACCTATACCGGCGAGTCGCATTCAGAGCCAAAGTTGCTTGCTACACGTGAATGATAAAGCATTGATTACAAAAATATGGAGCTGAGAAAACCCAAAAAAGTCTAAATATGTTAAACACTTTAATAAGTTAATGCCAAGATATTCAATTTCTATGATTCTCACTAGTAACCAATGACCAGCAAATCACATTCTCCAATGGCTGTTTAATATGCAGTTCAAGGTTATTATCTTTTCTCGTATTTTTTCTTTTAAGTGCTATTTATATCTATAAAAAGTAAGATACATAAATATATAAGTCAGGGTGATAATAAAAGTTAAAACCTAATCTATAGTTGTTGCTTAACCGTGCAGAAGGCAAAGTCAGAAATGACTCATTTCTCGAACAGCTTGAATATATCATCTTTGGCTTGTCAAGACTACACTCCAACGTTTAGAGTCTTAGACCCTAGCAGGAGCATTGTAACTGAAATTTTTATAAGTCAAATGTCTTAGTTATGAATATAGTTGACGTGTGAACAAGGTAATGTATGTGTTCTTTTCTTTTTTAATTGAACAAAGTCAAAAATCAGCTAAAAACTCTTCAGTCCCCAATCAGCAGGTCCAGCCTCCTGATAATCAAGGTTTTGCCCCTGAGGTTCAGGGTCAGGGAGGTCACACTTCACAAAGTGGGATTGACCTTTCTCACATACAACCAGTCCCATAACAGACTATTGACATAGACATAGGTTGGCAGAAGAAGTACAATAAAAGAAAGGA
>ML808180.1:147198-160478 GCA_009831015.1 Picea engelmannii | reverse complement strand
AAGAAAAGGAAAGGCAAGGAAAGGGAAGGAAAGGATAGGTAATTAAGGAAAGGAAATGAAAGAAAAGGAAAAACAAGGATAGACAAGGCTAGACATGGAAAGATGAGACATGGAATAGCAAGACTAGGAAAGAAAAATCAAGGAAAGGTAAGGCAAGACAAGACAAGACAAGACAAGGTAAGGAAAGGAAATCCAAGCAAATCCAAGACAAGCAAAGTAAAGGAAAGTCAAGGCTAGGCAAGGCTACACATGGAAAGAAATGACATGGCATGGAAAGGTTAGGAAAGACAAGGAAATCCAAGGAAATCCAAGGCAAGCCAAGCCAAGCCAAGCTAAGACAAGGAAAGGATAGGCTAGGTGAGGCAAGGCAAGGCAAGTCAAGAAAATGAAATTCTAGCCAAGACAAGGAAAGGTTACGTTAGTTAAGAAAGACAAGGAAAGGGATGGAAAGCCAAGGCATGGAAAGGAAAGGAAAGAAAATATAAACCAATCTAAGCCAACCCAAGCCAAAGAAAAGAAATGAAAGAGAAGGAAATTTAGGCTATGAAATAAAGGAAATCAAAGTCAAGGCAAGGATGGACATGGAAAGGAAATTTAAAGTAAGGAAAGGAAAGGAAATACATGGAAACACAAGGAAAGGAAAGGCTATACATGGGAAAGGAAAGGAAAGGCATGGAAAGACAAGGCAAGAAAGGAAATCAAAGGCAAGTCAAGGCTAGAGACGATAAGGAAGGTCAAAGAAAGGAAATGCAAGGCAAGGGAAGGCATGGAAATAAAAGGAAAGGCTTGGAAAGGAAAGGCAACATAAGGCTAGTGTAAGGTATCAGATCTATTATATTATCATAATAGAGAAATAATGTCGAGAATAACACCGAGATAACAACATAATACTAAAATATTGCAGAGATAACAACAAAACAACAAATTATATGGAACCAAAACACCAAAATTATACCTTTATTGATAGGAAACAATGTTCACTTGCCTCTTCTAGGGGGGAACCTCCATCAGAGCAGATCTCTATTACAATAATTTTCCAAGACACAAATTCTCATGCCCTCTACTCTTATTTATACTAAATCTATCTATCCAAAAGAAAAATCTAGAGGAAGATCCTTATAGAAGTGGAAGCTTCTATTAGGTCTTCTTACATTTGACTTATTCCTCCTTATTTCTAGGCCTTATTAATATTGACATTTATTACATGGAAATATATTATTCTACCCACTTGAGGGGTTAGGTAGGTTAGGTCCGTAACATGCCCTTCCCTTTAAATTAGCCTTGTCCTCAAGGCTTGAGATGAAGAAATTGTTGCAGAATGCTAGTTGTCTCCCATGTGGCATCAGCTGGAGTTCTGTCTTTCCACTGAACTAACACTTCCCCGATGGTGCGCTAACAAAGGCAATGCTCACGCTGGTCCAAAATGGCTTGTGGATACAACCAGATGGATCCTTCTTCAACCAATTCGAGAAGGCTAGTTTGAGTTTGGCACTTAGTTCCAATCACCTTCTTTAATAAAGAGACATGAAAAACAGGATGGAGCTTGGAAGAAATAGGAAAAGATAAATGATAGGCCACCTATCCCACGCACTTGAGAACTGTATAAGGACCATAAAATTTGGGTGCTAGTTTCTGACAATGTTCAACTTTGAGTGAAGTTTGTTTATAACGTTGCAGGTGAATAAATATATTTTCTCCTTCAACAAATTGACATTCTAAGAGACCTTGATAAGATTGTTACTTCATGTGATTCTAAGACATAACCAAATTCTCTTTGAGGGTATGGAGAATAGCCTCTTGAACTGTAAGCATTTGATCAACCGCCTGAAACTTTGAGACACCTGGAATGTAGGAGAGAAAGGAAGTTGGATTTTGTCCATAGACTGCTTCAAAAGGATTCATGCGAGTATTTGTATGGTAAGAAGTTTTGTACCACCATTCAACTAATGGTAACCATTGAGCCCATTTATTTTTCCTTTCATAGGTAAAACAACTCAAATAAGTCTCCAAACACTTGCTGACAACTTCAGTTTGACCACTAGTCTAGGGATGATAGGCTATGCTGAGATGCAATTGGGTGTCATGTAGCCTAAACAGTTCTTGCCAAAATATTTTGGTGAAAGTGGGGTTTCGATCAGAAACAATAGAATGAGGCATGTCATGAAGCTTGAAGACATGATCCATGAAAATTTGAGCCACAGTGGATGTAGTAAATGGATGTTGCAGAGCACAAAAACGAGCATACATGTAAATACGATCAATTACCACCATGATGATTGACTTATTTCCTTATTTAGGTAACCCCACAATGAAATCCATAGATATTTCTCTCCAAATAGTGGGTGGAATCATAATCGGTTGAAGTGTGCGAGGGGCTTTGATTGTTTCTCCCTTGTTACATTGACAAACATCACATTCAGCCACAAAAGTGTGAACTTCCTTTTTCATACCATCCCAAAACAAAGAACATTTGACCCTGTCATAGATTTTGGTAAACCCTGAGTGCCTAGTTTTGGGAGTAACATGAAGCTGATAAAACACCGTGGATTTAAGTTTTGACTATTTAATTAAATACAAATAGCCTTTGTAGTGAAACTCGTCATTGTTCCAAGAGTACCTTAGGGAAATTGGAGAATTTTCTTACAACTGTTGGATCAGGTGTGAAATTTTAGGATCTTGTAGCCATTCCTGGCAAACAGATTGGAGCCAATCTGGGACAATGAATGATAGAGAGAAAAGGGACCCTTCATATTCATATTTTTTAGAAAGAACATCAACAACCACATTTTATTTTCCTTTCTTCTAAATGATATCATAATCATATCCAAAGATCTTAGTTACCCATTTTTGTTGCTTTAGAGAGGAATGTCATTGCTCCAGAAAATACTTCAGGCTTTGATGATCTATCTTAATTTGGAAGCATTGTCCCAAGAGATAATGGTGCCAAAGATCTACTACATGTAGAATAGTCAACATTTCCTTTTCATAGATTGATTGGCCCAAATGGCGGTCTGACAATTGTTTGTTGGTAAAGGCCAAAGGTATTTCCTTTCTCATAAGGACTACTCCAATTCCTCTCCCAGAGGCATCACATTCCAAGACAAAGGTTTTTGTGAAATCAGGAATGGCCAAGACCAGAGTAGTGCACATATCCTCCTTCAATGCTTAAAAGGCCTGATTAGCTGTAGGAGTCCAAGTGAAAGAATTATTTTTAAGTAGAGCAGTGAGAGGTGTCACAATATTGCCATAATTCTAAACAAACTTATGATAATATCCTGTCAAACCCAAAAAACAATGCAACCTTTTGATAGTCTCTGGGTGAGGCCAATCCTAAATGGTTTCAATCTTCTTAGGATCCACCTGGACACCAGCCTTTCCAACAATATGACCCAAGTACTCAACTTGCGAGGCGCCAAAGGCACATTTAGAGTGTTTGAGGAAAATTTGATGTTGAAAGAGTATATGAAGAACTTGATCCACATGGGAAATATGGTATTTCCAAGTTTTACTGTAGATGAGAATATCATCAAAGAAAACTAAGACAAAATCATGGAGAAAAGGATGAAAGACATGATTCATGAGGCTTTGGAAGGTGTAGGGGGAATTGCATATGCCAAATGGCATGACCAAGAACTCATAGTGACCCTCATGATTTCGAAAAGCAGTCTTGGGGATGTCAGCTCTTGCATATGGATCTGGTGATAACTTGAACGCAAATCAAGTTTGGTGAAATACTGAACACGACTCAAGTCATCCAAGAGATCATCAATGATAGGAATGGGAAACTTGTCCTTGATGGTTTGTTTATTAAGGGAACTAAATTCAGGACACATGCACCAAGTACCTTCTTTATTAAGTACCATGACCACAGGATAAGAATAACAACTCGTATTGGGGAGGATAACACCCACTTGGAGCAATTTATGCATGATTTTATCAATTTCATTCTTTTTGGAAAAGGGATGACGATAAGGGAGAACATTGGGAGGAAGAATGCCAGGAAAAAGGGGTATGGAATGATCATGAACACCACGAGAAGGAGGAAGTCCCTAAGGAGTGGAAAAAACAACTTGGTGTTTGGAGAGAATAGCTTGGAGGTCAGGATGCACAGAGGGTGTCTCAACCACGTGAATAGAATGGAGTTGAGAAATAATACCGGAGTGGCCTTTCTTGAGGAGTTTTTCCATGCGATGGGAACTGATGATCTCAAGAAAACCAATTGTGCGACCTTGGAAGTGATACCTTTGTCCCTCTTGTTGGAATTTCATGGTTAATTCCTTAAAATCCATAATAATGGGACCCAAAGTGAGTAACCATTCAGAACGTAGCACAATGTCACACCCTCCCATTTCAATGGAAAACATATGAGATTTAAGGTGGTAATGTCCAATTTGAAGAAACACATCTTCACAATGCCCACCACATTTCATGGACCCACCATTGGCTATCATGATTTCAAATTTATTGACAACATGAATATAGCAATTGGTTTCGTGGGCAATGCAATGATGGATAAAATTTTGGGTGCTACCACTGTCAACAAGGATGATGACCTTCCTATTATTAATATAGCCAATGAGCTTGAGGGTTTGGGGAGTAAAGAAACCAGTGAGAGCATGTAGGGAAATGAGTGGTTCAACTTTAGGTGGGTCAGCGAGCTCCGGGGTAGCATCGAGAAGGGAGGGATATTCAACAATTGGAATTGTCACATCTTCTTCAGGAACATCTTCGGAAATGGCCATAAAAAGATTTTGTTCCTTACACTTGTGCCCTGAAAAATATTTTTCATCACAATTATAGAAAATACCCTTCATTGGCATTCAACCATTTCATCCCTAGTTAATTTATATACCTTAATGAGAGTGACAAGGGGGTTAGGATTAGTGGGGCGAGGGCGAGGAACAAAAGAGGGTTTTTTGTTTTGGGAAAAAAAACTTGTTGGGCTTATTTCACACGTTTAATAGCTTCCAACCAAGTCTAAGGGAGGGCCATGAGAACCTAGGAGCATATTTCATCCTTTAGGCCACTGATAAAACATTCACCGAAGCAAGCCTCTGACATGCCCTCGGTTCTAAAGGCAAAATGTTCAAAAGCAGATATAAAGTCTTCCATTGTGCCTCACTGTTTCAACTTGGTCAAATGACCGAGATAGTGGATATCAGTTTCAAAGAGATCATAGAGATCAATAGCAAACTGGGTCCAGGAAATATACCCTTGACATGAATTTTTACACTATTTCCACCATTGCCATCGTTCAGGATCTAGATAGAGGACAACATAGCAAAGTTTTTCCAATTCATCAGTAATACCATCTAGAGAAAAATAATGCTCCACTTGAGTGACCCAACCTATAAGATCAGATCCATAAAATTGATTGACCTTAACACGGGAAATACAAGGATCACACTGAAAGGATTTGGATTGAAAATGATGAGAATGAGAGGATTCGGTAGCATCGGGTTGGTATGAAGAGGAAGGAACCAAAGAGAGGTTCAACAACCGGTTGACAACAAACTAGAGGGTGTTAAATTTGTTCATGAATTTGGTGTGCATGGTGTCAAATTTGTGCTCGATGTGGGTTTCTAATTGTGCAAGGCAAGAATTGGTAGAGGCAATTTCATAGGTCACTTGATTGATGGAAGCTTGTAGGTATTGGTTGTGAGTGGTGGCCATTTGGAGAGGGGAAGTGTGGGTAAGGAAAAATGGGTGGGTGGGACCACAAAAAGGACTTATAAGTGATAGGTACCATGAATATTAGGGAAAGAAGGGAAATATAATGGAATAGGTGGAAAAATGGGGAAGTTGAGAGGGGCTCGGGTCCACTATAAAAAAATGTTAAAAGTGAAAGGTATGACTACAATCAGGGAGAAAAGGGGAGTCCAATGGAATAGGTCACAAATAAGTGTGTTGGTGGGACCACTATAGTTGTTTGTTTTTTTTTACTCCTACAGAGTTATACTCCGATCTTATGAATACTGTAGTGATAAAATGCCCAAATTATTAATAGGAAGAAATGTGTAGTAATTTTGCAACCCGAATGCAGGAGTCCCAGTTACGCGACAATAGATCTTTTCTAGTTTTTTTTTTGTTTCTGTCTCAAGGGTTAGGGTATTCAAGGGTTCTACAGTCAAGGGTTTGGCCTGTGCTATAGCTCTCTGATATATGTGAGGGGTCCAACAGTGGTACTCAGCCCAATATCTCAGGGCACCAACTAAGGAGGCTATATCGTGCCCTTATCCGTACTACCCGACTACCCAGGTACTAAAGAGTATCTTCACGAGTATTGTTCCCGGTGGCACTATAGCAGTTAGGCAGTCGATCAATTTATCTATGGAGGTCTTCAAGAGATCTAGGTCGATCTGTATACAGGTGTTGTCTGATGCACTACCACTCGAATGGGTACCAACAAGGGTTACAAGGGTGGCCAACATATGTGTGCTTAAGTACCACTTGTATTTCATGTGTGTATGACTCTCCGACCATGGTTTTATGCACGTAAGGACAAATCTATGTATCTTTAAGACACTAAAATTCATCTCTACCCTGAAAACAAAGTTAACCCACAATTTTCTACTGAGGAAATTGCTCTGATACCACTTGTAAGGTACTAGATCTATTACATTATCAAAATAGAGAAACAATTCCAATAATAACACTGATAAATCAACAGATACTGAAATATTGCAGAGATAACAACAAAACAACAAATTATATGGAACCACAATGCCAGAATTATACCTTTATTGATAGGAAACAATGTTCACTTGCCTCTTCGAGTGAGCAACCTCTAGTAGAGCAGAGCTCTATTACAATAATTTTCCAAGACAAAACATCTCGTTCCCTCTACTCTTATTTATACTATATCTATCTATCCAAAATAACAATCTAGAGGAAGATCCTTCTAGAAGCGAAATCTTTTGTTAGGGATTCTTACAATTGACTTATTCCTCCTTATTGCTAGGCCTTATTAATATTGACCTTTATTACATGGAAATATATTATTCTACCCACTTGAGGGGTTAGGTAGGTTAGGTCCCTAACATATAGACATAGTTCCCTAACAAAACAAATGAACCACAAAATACAAGGATATCATAACAACCATAAAATGAAGCCAAAATTTCAATCAATCATAAATTTGGAATATTTGTTCAATTATTCCTTTTGCATACCTATGGTCATTCAAGTATACCATCAGGATCACTTATAATACTGATGGTATCCATTAACTTCTCATGCTCAGAGTAAGGTAAGAAGTATCATACCTTTGATGAGTTTTGAGTTGGCATTGTTTGTAGTTGGAGGTTTGTACCAACAACCAGGTTTGAAAAGTGGTATACAACTTCACCTGGCCTATAATATTGAAATATATAACCACATTTCTTCCATTTTCTTTCATTCTATGTAAGATATTATCCTTTAATAACCATCGATCCAATTAGAAATTCAATGCCTTTAGAGTCTTTTATTGAGAGCATGAGGCTCTGTTTTCCCTCTAAGAAATGTTCCAAACAATAGTTAATGCCCCATTCATTACCTATTGGGGAAAGCACTGAAAACATGTGCCCTACAAAAAATGGAGTGCCAACACGTGAGTCTAATAAATGACCAAAGAATAAAAAATTGATGCTAGTTATTCAAAATTTAATAAAAGGTTTCACCGAACCTAGTAGTACGAGATCTGAGACATGATCATAATAAACTAAATTATTTGTTTGGTCCTCCTCCAACTAGGATAATTCCATAGTTATTCATTGACCAATGGGGAGTGATACATGATCCCATCTATCAAGCCAATCTATGGATTCACAATCATCCCATTCATTACTACTACATGGACCACAAAAACAAGATAGTTTTCTCGTCCATATTTCAACTATTTCATTGTTTGATGTTCGAACTGAATGGAATCCACAAGTGCCCTGGATTGTTTTTCATTCATACCACTATGATCGTTATACATCAACCACCTCCTAAAAAAATCTATGTACATTTCCTTTCCTAGTTGATTGGTCTTCACGGGTTCTTGTTCCCTCTCCCATTGTTGAAGAAACCCATTCAACAATGGATTTTGCATCTATAATGAGGGAAGTAGTCGTGAACTTCATTTCTTTCTTGTGTAAAGCTCTTTTGATACATTCACATGATCCATATGCTCCCCTTTCCCATGCCTATACTCAAAATAGTTCCAAATATGTGGTACCTTGTGTTTTTTTTTGTGAAACATACACAACCATTGTAATACACAAACACTTTTGAACTGGCCCACACAACCATCTTACCAAATCCAATGTTGATCAATATGTATGTTCTTCTCCTTAAGGTGTTTGTAAAACAACTAAAAGCAATGTTGTACATAGGCTAATTCATGGCATTGATAATTGCTTATGTAGATGTGATACTCCTTTAATATAACTATGTTTTCTTCGTTACTATTTGGATTATGCCTGTATGTCATATGGACCATTATGTTAACCTTCTCTGAGTGATAATATTGTCTTTGAAACTAATTATGTGGTTGTAGGGTGTACTTCTCAATAAAATCAGCCACTATTAGATAGTGCCAATGAGAATCGTATCTCTGCATATTATAAAATACTCGTCCTTCCATCGATCCACATGGACATGTTGAACATATTGTCATGCATTTTCGATGAAGTCCTTGATGAAGTCACATACTTGTACCTAGGAAGTCATCAATTGTATATTTTGTTTCCTTCACTCTGTGAATATCAATGTGACACATCCAATTATTTGTAGGGAAACTTCCTTCGTCCCCAATTCATACTCATGGCTTACATGGATGCACTTTCTTAGTAATTCCATTACACTGCACCTAGGGAATTCCCCATATAAGAAATATTTTTGATAAAATGTACAACCCTCTTTCCTTCTACACAATATACTATGAATAAAGTCTCTAGATTATGATGAAAAAAATATAACTAAGCATTCATGCACGAGGGTTTTATGCATTACACAAAATATGTGCATGTGTGTGTGATAATAATAACCATACTCAATGTGATATCTACATCAACATGTGTTACAAATTGTTTTTATTTGAACATACCAAGGCTTTCATTTATGAAAATATATTTGGCCCAAGTTGATTGCACTATGTATTGTCTTGAATCTCGCATACAATTATGTTTGTGTAATGTCAAGCAAATGTTTAATATGGGGTTCATGGTCCCTAGATCCCCTTCTCAATTTTAGCATATATTTTTGGTTGGAAGAAGGCCTAGTGTTCTCATGGAAGAAATCATGTACTAAACCTGATCTGTAAAATGATGTGGATATTCCTCTAGAACAATTTGTCACAACATATTTGATAAAATAAAACTGAAATCTACCTATGAAGGTTAAATCCCTTTAGATTTCTAGAATATTTAGTTATTTATTTTTCTTCTTATGAATGAAATAGATAAAATGGGGAAAATAGATAATAGTAAAATACAATCACACCATCCAAAAATAAATACAAGGTATGACCTGGGAAACCCAATATGGGAGAAAACCCATCTAGAAGGTGAGAATGCTTTGCTCTCTTTTCTCTGGTATATAAATGATGCAAGTATAAATAAAGAGGCACTCTCTGTGGAGTTTCCTTTGACATGTGGATTATATGGATGCTACATAATATCTCATCCTATGTTGTTCTCATAGAATACCACTCTCAGATGTTTTTCTCAGCTATGGAACAATATACAATGCAAAATAATGGAACCCCTTCTCCTCCTAGTGGCCTGGTATTTAACATAGTTTGATATCCATCTAGGGGTAGGTTTGTTTACTTCCTAAACCCTCAACTGCGATAGTTTTTTGGACCTTCTAGAATATTTTTTAAATTACATATGTGTCTATCCTCATATGCATGAGTAATTGGGGTTGACGCGACATCCTCTCGTACCATGGTGGTCAACATGGTAGGTCAACTTATGGGAGGAATAAATTTTGCATACAAACTTTGATTGACACAAGGTCTACACCGTTGGAAAAGTATCAAAGTGTAGAATATATTCAATGGGGTGTGCACAATTTTTGGACATCAAAGACAAAAAAACATCATTTAATTCCTCAAAATGGCTTTGGAAGGTTCCAGACCCTAATTTTCCAAATTGGGACTTGCCACTAAAATGGCCCTATAATTTGATTCCTCCAAATTTTTCCACTCTGAAAGCATCAAGATAGATGAAAAATAATATAATGATCTAATTCAGATCAAGTCCCTTAATGACTCCAATTAACTTCATGTCAGAATGAGGTAGTGTACTAGTGAGGGTCCACAAATCTGTTGGGCCACATGTGTCGAGGCTATCTCGTCTATTAGAATACTTTCTAATTGTTTTGATATCGCATTTCATGATATGAGAGGCTTGTTTGAGAAAACGATGTTTTCTTTTGATATTGATAATAATTTATTGTGATAAGACACGTCGAGTTGCATTATTCTCTTTAGAACGAGATTTCTTACCATTTTTTTGAAAAGCATATACAAGGTTTCTAACAATAGGATGTCTTGCTTCTAAATTTTTTAGTGTTTTCATGCCCAAAATTCTTCCAACAACTGTCAAACTTCTATATTTTAACAAAGACAACAATAATTGGCATTTAGCAACATCATATTTTGGTTCAAAATATTATTTAATGATTTTATAAGAATGATAATGAATAAGCGAGTTAGGTAACTTTCATTCATGTGATTCTATACCACTTTCATCCACCCAAATGTGTTTAGGAGTTCTTCATCGCACACTGCCTAATCTAGGTAGGACGATGAACCTGTATTTTGGTACTATTGACCTCCCTACTGTGGAGTTAAAAACATTGCATTTATTTCCCCTTCAATCATTAGCAGATCAATTATGGGAGGAGAGTGAGCATTCCCATGGCTAGTTTTTAGAATGTTTAACTATCCAACAAGAGGTTTCACCAGAGTAAATTCTTCACCAGAATGTTTTCCACTAGTTGCATCTCTAATTTCATCCATTGTATAATCAACTCTAAGAAAATCCTCCATCATTTGGTCATCCACAACAACTTGTATTGATGAGATAGTGATTGGAGGTAAAATATAAGTCTAAACTGGATCGGTCTCTACTAAAATCATTTCCTTTTCTTTTGGTGGAGGAGAAACAACAACATCTATTCCACTATAAATTGGATTCCCCTCTGCTGAAATCCTGCATTTTGACATACGTTAAATTTCCTTTTCTCTTTCTTCATTTACCTTTTGAATGGATTTTTATTTCCTAGAATACTTTCTAATTTCATTCCATAGGTTCTCCATGTTTAAACAGAACCATTTTCTTCCCAATACACCACAACAAGTTTGATTTCCAATGACAAGTGTCTTGCAATTACACAAATGTGTCTTGGTATTACACAAGAAGACACAACTAATAATTCCAATCCCAATTACAAAAAATTGTCTTGGTATTACACAAGAAGACAGAACTAACAATTCCAATTCCAATTACACAAACTTGTCTCGGAATTACACAAGACACAACTAACAATTCCAATTACAATGACACAAATTTTTCTTCCAATTCTTCCCACTATTGTCTTCCAATAGCACAAAATTGTCTACCAATTAAACAAGAAGGAAAAAAAGAAAAAAAGAAAAAACTATGTATGGTTTCTATTTTTACATGCATATTTTGGGGCTTGTTTGAGTTTTTTAGATAGATGAGATTCAAGAGTGTGCTTGCCACATATACCTTCCCAACAGGAATGTGCATGTGTTCCTAGAACACATGCACACTAAAGCGCACACACATTTTTGCTGGGAAGGGATGAGCGCCAAACACACTCAACTTCATTTATGTCAAGTCACAAGAGTGTGTGCACACTCTTAATGCAATGGATATAACATTATTGTAGACCAAAAAAAATTATGAGTAAATATGTATAGTGGTTTGGGGACAACTAGGACCTAAGGGCTTAACATTAAAAGTGTTTTGAAGAATAGATAAATGGTTAGAGCACCAAGATGGAGGTGCAAGGGTTGTGGTGCATTCAATAAGAGGTATATGTTGGTTGTGGAGCCTGATTATCTTCCTTATTCAGAGCTCCCTGATTTCAGTCGTGTTTATACCCCATGAAGTATTTACACCCCAGAAGTATGTACACTCTTCCACGCGGGGGAGTGCAGATGGGGGGTACCCCCTCTGCGGGGTCCGAGGGGGCTATCCCCCCAGCTAGGGGGTCTGGGGGCAAGCAGGCCCCCAGCGAGGGTTCAGGGGCGAAGCCCCCGAAGAAAAAATTGCCTTGTAAAAGTATATTGTTATTTCATTGTAAATCTGGACCGTTCATTATAAGGTCACAGATCTAACAGTAGATATTATGTTAGGGTTTTTTTCCCTAGAAGGAAACCCTCTTTTATGAGGGAAATGTATTGTGGCTATGTATGGTGGTGAATATTGTATTCTGAGAGAGGAGACTGTGAGAGAAAGAAGAGGAAGTTACAACGGGTTTTGTTGTAGGTTGTATCCCTTCATTTACTGAATAATATTAAAGGAAGGACCTGGCAATTTCTCTGGTGGACGTAGCCCACACTGGGTGAACCACGTAAATCTGTGTCTCTCTTGTATTGTGTGTCTTCTCTATTTTTTTCTGCATTTTTTTTATTTTATTGCTCCGCGGTCCTATTTTTCTAACAACTGGTATCAGAGCGTAAGGTAACTCGCAGGAAAAGAGGGTTCCTAGTTCGAGTGGGAGCAATGTCGGAAGATGGAAAGTTTAGGGTCGAGAAATTTAATGGCCAAAACTACCAGTTATGGAAGATGCAGATGGAAGACTATTTATATCAGAAGGATATATTCCTACCATTGAGCGGAGAAGCAAAGAAGCCAGCAGCCATGAAGGACGAAGAATGGGAGATTCTTGACAGAAAGGCTCTAGGAACGATACGGCTGAGCCTGGCAGTGTCGGTGGCTTTCAATATTTTGAAAGAAAAGACAACGAAGGGTTTGATGGGCGCATTGGCCAAATTGTATGAAAAACCCTCGGCATCGAATAAGGTATTTCTAATGAAGAGATTATTTAATATGAAGATGTCCGAAGGTGGGTCTGTTGTAGATCATTTAAATGAATTTAATACGGTTACTAATCAACTAAGTTCTGTAAAATTGGACTTTGATGATGAGGTTAGGGATCTTCTAATCTTGTGCTCATTGCCAGAAAGCTAGAATGGCTTGGTCATGGCTGTAAGTAACTCTGTCTCTGGTTCAAATACTTTAAAATTTGATGATGTTGTTGGTGTTATCCTTAGT
>ML808180.1:134702-146031 GCA_009831015.1 Picea engelmannii | reverse complement strand
TTGAGAGGGGGAGAGACTAAGAAAAAGAGGGGTAAAGAGAGTGTGTTAGAGGGATGGAGAGGGAGATAGATAAGGTGAGTAGAGAAAGGGAGAGTGAGAGGAATGGGGGGGGAGAGAGGGATACATAGAAGGAGGGTATGGAGATAGAGAGAGGGTTAGATAGAGAAATTGGGGCACATACACACACACACACAGAAAGACTAAGACTAACAATGAGGAGAGAGAGAAAGGGTGGGAGAGAGGTGAAAGTGAGGGGGGGGAGGTAATAGGGGAGGGATGGAAAAAGGGGAAGAGAGAGAGAGAGAGAGAGGAATATGGGGGAGATAGAGATGGAGTGGGTGTGAGAGTGTGAGGCATGACAAGGCAAGGTGTAGGTTTAGGTATTTCCATGTCTTGCAATATCTAGGTCTTTCCATGTCTAGGTATTAAGATTTGTAGGAGTGTGAGAGGGAGAAAGAGGGGTGGTAGAGACATAGAGTGAGAGGAAGGGGGGAATGCATAGGGAAGGGAGGTAGAGAGAGGTAAAGAGAGAGCAGGGGGAGAGTGGGGGAGAGAGATGGAGGGGGGTTCAAAGTGAGGGGGAGAGAGGAGTATATGTGTGTGAGAGATAGATAGAGAGAGGGAGAGAGAGGGATGGAGGGGGAAATAGAAAATATGAAATTATAGGTAATAGGAGTGTTTGCATGTTTCTCGAATGCATGCAAATTCCTAGAATGCATGCATGTTCCTGGAATGTGTGTGCATTCCTAGAGGACATGCATGTTCCTAGAGCATGTGCACGTTCTTTAGAACTCAAAATTTTTTGGGCAGGAATGACAACTTTAGCGTCTGTGTATGTTGACTTGGTTGCCTCCGGATTTAGTTTTGGGATGACAAAACTAGTGGTTCGATCTCAAATAGATAAAACCTCCATTTTTGTGAATACCTTTCTATTTCTCTATTTTTGACATTATTTTTCTATAGGATACAAAAATCAATTGTTGACTGAACTAAATACATAGATAGAGTTAGTTATGAATATTCCAAATATATATATTTTTAAATTCCATCATTAAGGTGCTCAACACCTGCACGAGCTGAGACATATACCTTATATTTTTTTGGAAAAATAACATATCATTGTTAGAAAAAATCAAATTTCACATAGTTATTCACAATTTATATGAATAAAAGTTGTATACTCGGAAAGGTAATTCAATTTCCTGTGTTTCATCTTTTTACACCATGTTTAAATTCATTGTAAAAGTACCTTGAATAATCCATCCAAGTTAACATATTGTTGTTTTTCCATATTTTCATTTCCACTAATGCCTCATGAGAGACTATTATTATCTTACACTCACCCTTATACTTTTTTCAAGATGAAAAATATAAAAATTATTTTTATACCAGGAAAAAAATTAAAAAATAAATAAAAATGTAACTTTCTTATTCTTATTTAACATGATAATAAAAAAATTTCTTGAACATAGAATATCATGAGAAGATTGTTGAAATCTATTTCCAATCAATTATATTGCAAAAAGTAATTTATAGTTTTGCATTCTTTGAACAATAATTAAATGTCTCCTAAACATGTACAATTGTTTTCTTCAAACACTAGGTTTAGAGCTATGGTGAGATGCAAAAGCCTCATAAAAGATCTGATTAATAGAGTAGAAAAAAGAAAACAATTTTAATATGTTGCTCAAATCACATTTGATTCCATTTAGAACAAGCAACTTTTTAACATTCTTACTCGCATGATAATGAATCTCATTGAGCCATTGCTTCACATTATTGAAACTCTCTTGATTGGTAAAATCATAAACCCTGCAAACAAAAGAAAAATATCGTTATAAAACCATAAATGTAAATAAATAAATAATGAAGGATGCTCACTACACATTGATTCTTATAATAAAAAATAAAAATAAAAATCTGAACAAACTTCAAACCATCACTAGAAAATTCAAGGATATTTATTCATAGACATTGAAAAGTGTGGCACTCAAGTAAGCAACCACTTATGGCACCTACATTGATACCATGGGAACCATGATATTGGCTTCTTATAATTGTTATAAGTTGTTTTTGCATTGCTATATCCCATTTAAATTGAATCATATAAAAACACATCACATTAAGAATGATTCTCTATTGAGAATAAATTCAAATTTTATAACATTTCCACAAAAGTACTATTCTTGAGAGTTGAGGATGTCAAAAATATAGAAAAATATTATGTCCTAACAAAAATCTTTTTCTTGTAGAGGAATTGAATGTAGCTACAAACCAATGTTACCCACTTGTTATGATGGTAGTTTTAGAAATTATAATTGTAATGGGAGAGTATAATTTAACCACCAAAGAATTGAAAAGAAAATCTACTACATAGGTTTTGAAATGGGTAAAGAGAAGAAAAGTAGACCATAACAAACCAAGACTAACTCTCCCTTGCAAATGATCAAATAAAAACATGGTGTTTTCAATCAAAAAAATGGTTTTAAAGAAAAAAGTATAAATTGGACCATTAGGGAACGTATAAGGCTAAATTATAAACAATCCATTATTGAATAGCATAAATCTATCTTAACCATGAAACTATTAAGAACCAAGAGGGATCAAACACCATGATTTTTTCAATAAATCTTTTTTCATCCTTCTTTACACTTAATAAATCTAGGTTTAAGATGAACTTATGATAGTTCTTATTTTTTTCTAAATTTTGACTAAGATTAGCATTATACATAGTGAATGATCAAACTCAAACACATCTTTCCATCTAGCCAAAATATGAGTTTTTCAATAAATCTTTTTTCATCCTTCTTTACACTTAATAAATCTAGGTTTAAGATGAACTTATGATAGTTCTTATTTTTTTATAAATTTTGACTAAGATTAGTACTATACATAGTGAATGGTCAAACTCAAACACATCTCTCCATCTAGCCAAAATATTCAGTCACCTCTTGATACAATTGTCATTCTAATATCCCGTCTACAAAGACTAATATCATAAAATAATCACTACTAGAAACTACTAGCTTGACTCTCTTGACTCTAAAACTAGAATATATATCTATTGCACTCTACATTTCTAGAGAGATTATATATATAGAGAGAGAGAGATATATAATCTCTCTAGAAATGTAGAATGCAATAGATATATGTAAAAATATCGAGAGTTTACCATTCAAAAAAAAGTAAAACATTTAATGGTGAAAGAACCAAATGTAATGATGGTGAGTCACAAAAGGAAAATGTGTTTCTTCTATAAACCTATTAAACATAAACAAATATATAAATAAACATGTATATATCAGTTACAAAAATCTGATACAAAATCAACTCCTATTGTATTAATGTAGATTTCCATATAAGAATATTCCTACATTCAAGAAGAAAACTAAAAGGATCATAAAGTAAAAATTTAATGACTCGATGGAAGAAGGGGCCATCCCTTATGTGTGAAAACAATATAAGATACAGTGTAATAAACTGATGTACTAAACAACAATACCGCAATGCTCATGAAAACAAATTCATTGTATTTTAGGACATAAAAATCAAATTCAGTGTATTTGAGAAAATAATCAAACATATTTCATTGTCTTAAAATACAAAAGAGGTATTAATTTCATAAACACACGAGTGGCCCATCGAGGATTCAATACCTTTGTTCATAGGGGAGGAGATTTAATTAGAAATTCTATTCTAAATGAGGTTATAAGCATTTAGAAGCATTTGTGAAAATCTATTCCAGAGAGTAGATTTGACATAAACACCGAATCAATTAGAGGCGAAATTAAACCCAATAACCGAAAAACATAAAAATACCAACACTTCGAATTTGAAATCAAGTTTTAGCCCAAAACATAAAAATACCAAAACTAATCTCCACTTTTTATCCTAAGGTGTGTAAGAATTTTTTTGCAATATGGTTAAGACTATAAAAGAATCGAAACTCTTTCCAGTATCCAACGTTTCGGCACTGAACCAAACCCAACCAAGTAAACCAAATCTATCCATACCCAACTGGAAACATACACAAATCATTCAAATATATATAGATATTTGGGGCAAAGAATATGTCAGAAATGGGAAAATAATAAATTTTTGAAAGGAAATAAGTTGATAAACCTGTAAGCCCAATAATACCATGAATGGATGTACTTGAAATCGGGACAGAGGAAACTGTTACCATGAGCAACGATTAGACTTGTACCCTGCTCTCTTGCAATTTTACATAAACACCAAAATAAATTACAGTCAACATTGAATTTCAATTACAGCAAAATCTCAAATTTGAAACCTGATTTCAGCCCCCAAAAAACAAATCCCAACACCAGATCTCCAAGAAACTTGTGAAAATATCCTTACCTCAGAGAGGGAACCAACGTGATAAATCATAATCACAGTATCTCTAGTACCATGTGGCTCCTGAAACATACGAGGCAGATGAGAACAGTTGTGAAACCTACGAGGCAGAAATGAGATTGAATTCAATCCACCCGGCCAACAATAGAGTCCACCCGTTGGACCATTCAATCCACCCGGCCAACAATAGATGGAATTAAAAATTCAATTAAAATATGATGCCAACTACAACAAACCTGCACATTTTTTTATTTATTTTTTACCATTGTAGCATTGCCTAATTGATTGATAAGAAACATATTAAAAGTAAAAATAAGAGTGCATTGTTTAATTTATTGAAAAAAACATATTAAAAATAAAAATCTTAAAGTTTTTAGTATTTTCATTAAGGATAAAAACTAAACAAATCCAAAAATAATGATTCACTTAATGGCAGAAACTAAAGAGTGACGAAATTGTTAGGTAGTGGAAATTCATGGTTAATAATCTAAACGTGGTAATGTTAAACGTTAATCATTTAAACGTAGCAATCATATAGTGCTATAGTAATTTCTTAATATGATTAGGTAAATGCTAAAAAGTAAACAAGGTTAACTAATGCATTCAAAAATACAAGGAGATTATGAAGAGTAAATCACATTCATTGATTTGGGAGGACGACTAAGAATATTCCAGCGTCTTTAATTGTTAGCCATCATATTAGAATTTTAGATTAAAAGATGATTAATTGTGCCCATTGCCAATAGGTATACGCCTTTAGGTGTAACTTTTAGCCTAATAATCAAAATAAGGGGAACAACAATCACACAATGAAGACAAGTGTTTATCTGGAAAAACTCTTTTAAAAGAAAAAACTATAGGGTAACGATAATCCTTATTATTATTATTCAAGGGATAATTATAGCAGCCAAATACAGGCTTACAACCATCCTTTCACTCTCTTCCCACACACTGAGCTACACTACATTGCGTGCTCACACCTCTACAGATATACTAAATATATAAGATCTGTTAAATGATTAAACAAACTAGTTACAACCTAATCCACCAATTACACAAACTAAGATGAAATTTGCATGCATCAGCCTGAGAGCAAGAGAAATTAGTTTAGTTTCAACTTTCAACACAATTATATACATATCTTGATAGTAGTTTAAAGCTTTGGCATTGACCAAATATATACTATCTTGCCCTGCCTTAAGTAGTAGTTTAAAACTTTTAACATGCAGAAACTAGAAGAGGGAATGACATGGGAGGGCCAAAGAAAAGTGCCTCTTGATTCTGTGCTCGAACTGAACGTCCATAACAACAAAACGAGAACATTCGAGGAGTCATTAGTGTCTTGGGAATGCAGAAGGCTTAATGCCTACTCCAAGCAACTCTTCTGGGTCCGTTTGATCGTGTCTGCTCTGAGCTCGGGTTAACAGATCGATCTTTTTCAGTTAAATTGGAAGCCTCTTGATCTGATTGTCGAATTATCTCTGCGCAACCTTGCAGCCATGTTGAAGATCAATAACAGTATTGAAGTTTACGCAGAGGGAGGGGAAAAGAATCCCACCAGACTCCAATTCTTCCTCTAGAGTAACAGCTACCATGAAACGATCAACGTAAGAGAACCAGAACAATAGCGGTTGGTCATGAACTAGCACAGCCGTAAATTTGTAGCTGGTGAATGTTAAAAGGCTTCATTCTATAACAAAATCTTAATTTTTGTTAATCACTCAAAATTGGTAATCAACTAACCACCATATATAACCAAATAATTACAACATGATATATCTTGTTAATCCCCACCACATATACTGTAGATATACTACTAATCATTACCACAACATAATTAAGTAATTAATATCTTATACCATTATACCAGATCTAATTAATTAATTAAATATCTGATACATTATTTAAATAATAATTCACATAAAGTAAAAAAACACAACCTCTGATATTCAAACACAACCTCTGATATTCAAAAACCATAGTTCATATACATCAAGTAACTACATTATAGAAGCCGATACCTCTGGATTGTAAAACCAGGAGTCATAGAGAAGAGAGACGGGAAGGAGTAGTCAACAAGCCGGGCATTCCTGGTATTCTATTTATGATATTTCTCCGGTCGTTGCGCTCCATTCGAGTGGACGTATCTCTATTTGGTTTTGCTTTTTCTGGTTAAACTGCAATACGACCATAAGCTAACGGTTTTTAATTGTTTCAATTTTTGAAATCCGTCCAAATTTATTGTGGAATATGCAAATGCAATATGCTGGTCACCGTGCAAATGGGAGAAAGAGGAACTATTGTAAGCGGCAGTCATCAAGTACCTACAGTATAGAAGTCGATAGTTCTTTAAATCTTTGGAAACATGAGAACAGAAACTGCTAGGAGGTGGTTGGGAAGAGGTAGTATGTAAAAAAAGTGGCTAAATCATCTGTCAATTAAACGCTCCATTCTGTAACAAAATTTTAATTGTTGTTAATCACTCAGACGTGGAAATCAGTTAACCACTATAGTAAATTTTAAATATGATCAAGTAAAAGTAAAAAAATAAACATGTGAATTGATGCATTTATAATAGTGAGGAAGTTAGTGGTTGAAATCACAACCATTAATTTATTGGGACGACTAAGAATATTCCATCAATATTTAATCTTGTCCATACAAAACTGATTAAGCACTAAGCCTTTCTATTTTATGATAATTTTTCGATTTAAGATAAGTAATCCAATCTCTTCATATACTTGATAGAAGGTAGGGTTTAATTTGTAGATGGTGGTATGTGACTTCATTGTCAGCCTGGAATAGAAACCACTTTGATCAATTATCTTCATATTTAACTTTGTATTTTCAATAACAGAGTTGTATCATCACCGTTGTATATATGTGGTTTAGTAGGGTTCTATCATTGCAGAGTTCTCAGAATAGTTTCTTGATTACCCAAATAAAATGTTTTTGTAATGTTGAAAAATAGTTTTAGAATTTTTTTTTAAGGAAGTTTTTTTTTTTTTTTTTTTCAATGATTTCATATCAATTATATTAAACATTAATTATAATGATAAAGATTATCTTATAATTATAAAATCTGATTTAATGACTAAAAATTGAAAATGTTGACATATTCTTTATTTTTCATTTAAATCAATGAATAAAATTATCAAAATTAATTCTCTTCCATTTATCACTTTTTCTAACTAATATTAATATTCTGAATTCCCTTTCCCTCTTTCAACCAAATAGTATTCAATTTTGAGAGGTAACTAATATTTCTGCTAGGATAATATTCTGAATTCCTTTTCACTCTTTCAACCAAATCCTATTCAATTTTGAGAGGTAATTGATATCAGCCATTTGGAATTTAATTTCCTTCTACTATCAATCTGGATGTCTTTGTTATAATCATATTGTGACTTTTTGCATCTAATGACAATAAGCTCCACGACAATTGAAACATGCTTGGATTGAAACGAAGAAGTTTGGCATTGCAACGTGTTAAACAAATCAAGTCGTTGTTGAATAACTCCAAGTAATATTAAGTGGAAAGCTTAGGTTCAACTTAAATGGCCGAGATACTCTTGATAATTTTTTTAGGTGATAGCATTCTAAATGTTTTTTCCAACCATAAAAGGAAAACTCACAAAATTTAAAGGTTGTATTCATGACTTTTGGAAGCAATGAAAACTTAGCTTTATCACTCTATAAGAGTCTCCTTTGGCACGTTTATTGAGCATTTCTTTGCTACAATCAGTGTGTGGAATACTTTGAAATCCTAGAGATTTTGGTTGTGAAGTAGCATTTTGTTTTATTAGAGTGAATGTTTTAAATATCTTCTTCATATAATGTATTATATGGTTAAAAATATGTTACAATATCATTGATGTGTTTAGAGGTATTGATAGATGATTTTGTTTACACTAAATTGATGGATTCTAGAACCTAGATCTGCTTTAAAACATTGTTCTGATTTAAAAGTTTTTAAAACCAAATTTAAGATCAAAACAATGTTTTGTTTAAGAACTTAAATTTGATTAAAAACCTAAATGTGTTTGAAAATTGAAAATATTGTTACTTTCAACCTCATCCAAATTTCAATTTATCATTTTATTAGATTACATTTACATTGTTGTTTTTCTCCTAAAAGTTTTTGAACAATGTTGAGAATGAAAAACAAATACACTTACTTTATAAGCATAACAACAAGTAAAAAAAATTGCATTTTGAGATTTTGTAAACCATTGTTTAACAACTTAAATGTGATTTAAAACCTAAATGAGTTTGAAAATAGAAAATATTGTTAGTTTCAATCTCATCCACATTTCAATTTATCGGTTTATTATATTAGATTAATTTAACATTGTTTTTTTTCTCCAAAAAAGTTTTTTGAGCAATGTTGAGAATGAAAAACAAATATACTTACTTTATAATACCAGTGAAAAAAGAATTGAGCAATATTGAGAATGAAAAACAAATATACTTACTTTATAATACTAGTGGAAAAAGAATTAAGCAATGTTGTGAATGAAAAACAAATATACTTACTTTATAATACGTGAAAAAAAATAATTGCATTTTTAGATTTTGAAAATCATGCATAAAGTGTTATGCTATTCACTTTATGCTATTCTCCTCAAAGGTTTAAATCATTTCTCCATTAATAAATCAAAACTCAATAAGAAAAGTTGTTTTTTAAGGGATTCATATAATTTCATTTTTATTTGTAAAATGTGCATTATAAAAATTGTTATGTTATTTTCCTTAAAAAAAAAAAATTCATTTGTAAAATGTGCATTATAAAAATTGTTATGTTATTTTTCTAAAAAAAATTAAATAGTTTCTCTATTAAAAAAATCAAAAGAAAATAATAAAAAGTTTTTTAGAATTCACGAAAGTTTTTTTTTTTAGTATTCTTATCTCCCACTATAATGTAACCCTCTATTGTTTCATATTAAAGAAAGTGTCACAACAATTATGTGAATACCTTAAACATTAATATAATGTATTTTTTTAATATTATTCTTATCTCCCACTATAGTGTAACCCTCTATTGTTTCATGTTGAAGCAAGTATCACAACAATTATGTGAATATCCTAAACATTAATATAATGTATTGATGTATTATCACATTATTATTATTTTGGGTAATTAAGTATGTAGGGTTAGGGTTTTTAATTATAATAATGTTTTATTAATATTTTAATAATATATTATTAAATAATATTTAATAATAATGTATTAATGTTTATTAATAATATAATAAGTTTCCCCTTGATCATGGATGATTTTAAGGATGGAAACGTATATTAAATGTAAAAACATGGGCTAATATTACTAGCCCTTAATATGCAAAATGTAAAATGTTTGGAAATATATTTGTAAAAATATTATAATTTATAAGGATTTTATATAGTTTCTATAAAATTTTGACAATCTGTAAGGTAAAACAATTTTATTCTATGGAATTCGGGCGAATAATTTTTAGAAAAAATGGAAACTAACGAATAGTTTTTTGGGAAAAACCATGGAAAATTAGCCCATTTGTGAAATTTAGCCCCTAAAATCATCTATGCCCCTAATGGGGGTGTTACTCGTCCAATGGAGAGGGTGGCACCTTCCATCTCTGTGTCGTCCACGTGACGAGCACATGACACACCCCTTCGCGTTAATTTCCCCCTGATGATTGTTTGCAACATTCATTTTTGCGATCCCTGGACTAAATGCTCCAGCATGCCCTCCTCTCTTCTTTCATCCCGGCAATGGAGGAACGAATACCGTCGTCACCTCTATGCTCATGCGAACCTCCACTATGGTTTTCTTATCATGTTATTGCTCCTTGGTTGCACCATCATGCCTTCTCACTTCCTGTCGAATAACCCTCCAGCTTGCAGCCCCCTCTGGTCTTCACATCCCTCTTGTGGCTCGTTTGGATGCTCTATGCTCCCTCATTCTTTCTCTCTCCCTCACCTGCCTCTGTTGCACTCCATTCCTCTTTATATTTGTTGGTTATGCCTCGAATTCACAAGAAATCCAAAACGAGGCCTTGTATGGTATAGAAAAAAATGTGTATGGCCAACCGGCCCCCACATGTCCTTGCTTCGTCACCTAGCTCCTCGCCTTCCTCCTCCACCCAGTCCTCTCTCAGTCAGAGTGGCCATCCGCCTCTGTCATCACCTTGGTCTTGTTGTGTGGAGTGGTTTGACCTTCAAGGAAATTCTTTGTGCTTTGCTCCTGGCCCATTCCAGGATTTGGACTCTTCTTCACTTCGAGCCATGGTCCACCCAGCGCACTCACCTGAAAATTCTGCCTTTATTCCACCACTCTTTGTTTTGGCTCCTTTAAAGGAAACCCCTGCTCACTTGGAAGAGCCTTCAAGCCAGCTCCATTCATGCTTAGATTGTACTTCATGCTCAAGGTTTCGCGACTCAATGGAAATATTGCATGACCTAGTTTTTGTTGTCAGAAGAGATGTGGACGACTAGTGCTTTCGGTTGGAACATATGAATAGGCGAGGGGAGAAAATTGAATTTCTACTCACAACCGTGGTCATCTCCTTACACTCTCCAGAACTAGCTACCAGTGCTCTAACAACTTTAGTGGCGATCTTTGCTCGAGCTATCTAGGTGGCATCAAAGTGAAACATGGAAAAAAGCGACCACCACACTACATGAGCGTCGACAGGAGCATGAGCGTTGACAGGAGCACATGTGTCAACTTGCATGCCTACTTTTGATAATTGTTTATGTTTCTAGTAGAGTCATCTTGGACCATATATGATGCCTTAAAAAGTTTCTCCACTTAGTTTTTCAAGAGTTAGTATTTTTGGTCATCTAGTTTTCATGACAGGTTTTGCTGAATCGTTTTCCCTACAGGGCGATTCACTTCAAGCAGTTTAATTTTTGGTGCTTTTAGTATTGAGAAACAACATATCAAATGATACTCTAATTTTTATTTCTAAAAAGTAATATATAGATACTT